>PVJS01046517.1:0-15786 GCA_004027185.1 Glis glis
GAAGGAAGGAAGGAAGGAAGGAAGGAAGGAAGGAAGGAAGGAAGGAAGAAAATAAAAATGAAGAGCAGAGAAATGAATGAGTTTGGGGCCAATTCCTAAAAATGTAGCTCCCAGGATTAAGACCAAAATCTGTGATGATCTGAACACAGGCAGAATGGATTATTTCCACAGGCTCCACCCTTCATTCCTCACCCCCTGCCTCAATGAGTACGGATTCTACCCTGGGTTTGCTCAGCTCCAACCGCTTCCCAGAGACCTCCCCTCATGGCCCATCAAACTTGCCTTGTTTGCATGGTAGTGGGTGTCCCACCCAGTGGGGCAGCCCCGAATACCGCACTCCATCACTCTCGCACTATACAGGCCTGGCCTTCCCGCCCAGGCTCCAACTGAGAAGAGCCTATCTTAGGATCTTTTTTTCCTTTGAAAGTAAACTGACCTGTACTTACTCAGATCTGCCTGGTACTAACTGGGAGACCCACATGCAACCTGGTTAACCTAAGCCTGTTCCCCATCTGTAAGAAGGAATCAAAGAAGCTCCCCCACACCAGGGTACATTCCACAAACTATAGGAACCCCATGAGAACATGTGTGTTAAACGGTAGGCACCATGGATGGTAACTGCCAACGCTAGCTATTATCTATGTCCTCTAAAGAGTCCTGTGGATGATCAGAACACTCGTGACTGGTATTTGTCTGAAATAAACACTCAGGTAACAAAAACTGAGAAAGCGTGACACCTCCCAAATCTAAACAGACATAATATCTTGTTTGCTTTAGTTAAATGAGCTTCTCTTCGCCACCACATGGCTCAACATACACCTACACCCCAGTGAGTACAAAGCACTGTGTGAACCTGAACTCACATCCCTATCAGAAAACTTCCAAATGCAGAAATCTGCAGTTTGCCTCCAGCATCAGTAGGACCATTTTATTTTATTTTATTTTAAACATGCTTTTATTGGTGCATTGTAGTCTCACATCACAATGAATATCAATTTGATATTAACATACATGCACACAGCTCTTATTGTCCCCCCCGCCTCTCCCCCCATTTGGAGTACTGAGAATGACGTTGGTATATTCTCATATGTGCACATTGTTTATGAGAGTAATACCACTGATACACTTCTTTCTTGCCCTTCCCCTTCCCTGAGACCACTTCCCTTGCTCCACTGAGGGCTCTATACTATCATGTGGAGTCCCTTTTGTGTCTCCACTACTCCCTAGATTGTGCATATTAATGAAAACATATAACCCTTCTCTTTTTGTGATTGGCTAATCTCACTTAACATAATGTTCTCCGGGGTAGGACCATTTTAAAGGCAAGAGGGCAGCTGGGCATGGTGGTGCATGCTTGTAATCTAAGTACTTTGGAGGTTGAGACAGGAGGATCACAGGTTTGCCTCAGCAACTAAGTGAGGCCCTCTGCAACTTAGTGAGACCCTGTTTCAAAATAAAAAATAAAAATAGGGCTAGGGATGTAGCTCAGAGGTAAAACGCCCCTGGGTTCAATCCCCAGCACCAAAAAAAAAAAAAAAAAAAAAGACAAGAGGGCTGAAGCCGAAGCTAGCTCACCTAGGGTGTCCCCTCATAAAAGCTAGGAGAGGGACCCAGCTCTCCACCAGGAGCCTGATCCAAGCAGCGGCTGCTCACCCTTCCCAGCCCCACCCCAAGCAAGGGCTGGCAGAGAGGAAGGAAGCCAAGGGCTGGAAGCACCCAAGCGAAGGATGGAGGCCACTGCCTGCCTTTCATAAACAGACTCAAAGCGCAGGACCCTGGTGTCTCGGCTGCTCCCCCTCCTCATGGGGAAGAGCATGCCCCTTTCCAGATGTCCTAAGAGAACCTCTGCATGTATTCCCAGTGTTCTGGGGCCCCCGGCCTCTGTCATCAGAGAGGTCTGGCTAATGTGCACATCCCATAAAACCTCTCTGCTCTGCAATTTACCAAACCACAGAGTCAGCATTCACCATCAGCGGAGAGGAGGCTGGAAGGAGGCATGCTTCTCCAGTGTAGAGGTTTCTAGAACATATGTGACTTGGGCGTAGTACATCCTGCCAGTGAACCACACCAGAGTGCCTTACCCAGAACACTCGACCTTCTTGTGTGTGGTGTCCACTGTCTAAGGACTAAGAGAGGAGGGGGTCCCAAGTCTCAGAGGCCACAGCCTCCCTGGGGCTCCTCCTGCCCTGCTTGGCCCCACCAGACGCTTTCTATCATCAGGCACCCTTATGTTATGCATTAATGCCCCACATGTGTAAGAACCTCTCCACCACCAGATGTTTATCTCCCTAGTCAACCTCAACCAGACTTAGGGTACTTTCGATGAACAGAACCCACACCCCTGGCACAAGGCCAGTTAGACCCAGAAGCTCTGACTAGCACATTACCCCATCTGGCTCTCAGTTTCTTCATCTGCCAGATGAGTCCTTGGTCCCTGCCAGCTGTACAATTCCACAACACACAACACTTTCTCCTTGGATTGTTTTACAGAACCTCAGTTCAGAACTTGGTCTAGAGCCGGGAGTGGTGGCTCACACTTGTAATCCCAGTACTTGTGAGGCTGAGACAGGACCGCAGGTTCACAGCCAGCCTCAGCTACTTAGTGAGGCCCTCCGCAACTTAGTGAGACCCTGTTTCAAAATAAAGAATAAAAAATAGGGCTGGGGGTGTAGCTCAAAGGTACAATGCCCCTGGGTTCAATCCCCAGTACCACAAAAAAAAAAAAAAAAAGAACTCGGTCCGGCCCCATCTGCTCAGTTACATCACTCCCTACCCCAAACACTACGTCATCGATTCTTACATGGAAAGTGGAGACATCCCAGGAAACACATTGTCTGTAAGAAGAGAGGAAATGATCATCTCCAGGGAGCCAGACAGGACTTCTTTTGTATTTCCCACATAGTACATGTTATTATCAATCTTAAAACCCAAAGTCTTTCTTCCTCTTTGCTAGACCATTAACAGCTGCTTTTCAGAAACACTTTCTTAGTCAGAATTCACCAATAGTCAGCTACCATTTAATGAGTGCTTGTTATATGCCAGAAACTAGGCTAAGTGCTTTACATGGATGATCTCATTTAATTCTCCCGATAGCCCGGCCAAGTATATACTATTATTATCCTCAGCTTAAAAATGAGGAAACTGAGGCCCACAGGGGTTTAAAGAACTTGCCCAAGGTTGCACAGCTAGTGAGTGGCTGGGCCAGGCTTTGAACAAGCCCTCCTAACTTCAGAGCCCCCAGCACATAAACGCCTTTCGATGCTGCTACAGCAGGTCCCCAGTCCTGCTAACAACACTCCTGGTTTGTTTCCCATATGTCTTGTATTTGTGATCTTGGGCAGTATTGGTCAGAGCTATAATGTGATGTTTCATCTAAAATCCAGAGTTAGAAAAGCACCTGCCTGCGTCTCAGAGCAGACAGTGCCATCTGTTGAAAGCAGTGCCAACCTCAACCGGAGACTAGAAAACAGAGCCCTTAAAACTTAGCCTGCAACATTTTGAGAAAAGAGGCTAGGAAAGCCGCTTGATACTAAACCCTGGGATGTGCAAATAGACATCTGTCCTTGGAACATGGTGACCACCTGGTGACCTGAGCCCTCCAAAAGGAGTTTTCTTGTAATAGCAGCGGAAGAAGCTTGCCGAGCCAGATGACACAAATGGATTGACTCCCTGACCATGTGTCAGGGAACGTCCCCCACAGGCTCCCTCCCTCCCTGTCTGGTCACTTTCATGTCTTCCCCAAACTGAGCCCAGCCCCACTTCTTCAGAGCCATGGGTGATCCAGGCAGAAAGAGCGGCCTGAGGCGGACAGTATGCAAACCCCAGTCCCCTTCCAGCAGGGAAATAACAGGCACTTGGGAGACCGGTGTGCAATCTAGGGCAGCAGCCTGTTTTAATTGTTAAAATTAATGCTTTGAGCATTCTAAATGCTCCTTCAAATGCCTAATTTGCAAATAAGATGCAGCCCTGCTGAACCCTGTCGTCTGTGCTTTGGCTACCCGGTTGTGGGTCTCTTCTATCTCAAGTACAGGAGCACAGGCGAAAAGACAGGCAAAAAGGACACCGTGTTTACTTCCTAAGGTGTGAAGGATGGGAAGACAGGGCCGGCTGAAATGAAAGAGGGACTGTCACCCACACCCCTGGGTCCGCCTAAGTCAGCCCTAGACCCTTCTCATTAAGTTGGCGGAGGAAGGGGGAGGGGCGGTCTGCCTTTCCTCGGAGACCACAGCCAACATTTGCTTCCCCGTGTCTGGAGATGGAGCATCACTTAAGAGGAAATGACCCCGGCTAAGGGTCACGTCCAGAGGAGGGATAAAAGGAAAAGCCACAATTCTCCTCACACCGCGGGACACAATGGCTCTAAGAAGGAAATAAGAGCTGGGGGCTGAGAGTGGAGGGGCAGGGGGCGCGGCGCTTCCTTCTGCCCCCAGACCCAGGCCCAGGCAGGCAGGGGCTGCAAACGTGCGCGGCAGAGCTGGGGCGTGGGCTCCCGGGCACGCCTCTGAAAGCATCCCGGCCTGAGTGAGCGGGAGCGACCCCGGCCCCCAGGGAGCGCCGCGAAGATGCTCCATCTCAGCCGAGCCGCTGGGCGAGGGGCTGACGAAAGCTCCCCCGCCATCCATCAAAGCTCGGGCGGCCAGATGACTTCACCGCTGTAACAGACAAGGGCAGCCACTTGCCAATTTCAATGCCAAAAAAAGAAACCGACCGGAGAGAGGGGAGTGGAGAGAGGACAGAAAAGGCTCCCCTGGAGATCACACTCCTGCGAAGACGTCCAGAGCCAAGGGCTGCCCCGAGGGCGCGTAGCTAGGGTACTTAACAGCGCGCAGGGGCGCGGGGCCCTCCGGAGCCCTGGCCAGCCCCCCGCTGGGGTCCGTGGGGGTAGTACTCACATAGTGCTTGGAGGGGTTCCTCCGCTTCTCCACGTCCACCACGGTGGCATCTTGCACGCAGTAGGCGAGCATCTTCCCCACAAAGCGAGTGGCGCCCCCCGGCGGCGTCACCTTCTCATCCCGGACGGGCTGCGGCTCCTTCTCCGGCTGCCCGGGTCCCCGCCGCCACCGGCACCCGGCCCCGCGCGCCGATCGCTGCCCGGCCCCGGCGCTCGCAGGTACGGCCCCGGGCGGGCGGCGACGGTCCCGAGGGCGCGGGCTCCGTGCGCCCCGGGCGGCTCCCCGTGGGCCTGCCGCGCGCCCCTGCTCTCCCGCGCCGCCGCCGCCGCGCTCCGGCGCGCCCGCCCGCTCTCTCCGCCGCCCGGTGGGTCCGGCGGGAACTGGCGGAGCCGAGGAGGGCCGGGGGTGTGTCCCGCCGGAGAGGGCGCGGGGCGGGGGCCCGGAGCCTGCTGTCAGCGAGCCGGGGAGGGGCGGCGGCGCCCTTCGCCGCGCTCGGGCTCCGGGGGCTCGGCGCTGGCGGAGGCTGCGGGCGCGGGAGGCGGAGGCAGGGCCGGGGCCGGCCGCGCAGGGAAGGGAGGGAGGGCAGGGGAGGGGAGGGGAGAGGGGAAGCGCGGGGAGGGGCTCCGGCGGGGGAGGGGCCCGGGCGGGGAGGGGGCTGCAGCCCGGCCCGAGTGCGGGGGCGGGCCCGCGCCCCCAGCGCCCAGATCGCAGCCCGAGGCCTGGCGCGGCGCTGGGCTAGTCCGCCCCGCACAAAAACTCAGGGTGGCTTCGGAGGGTGGGGGTGCAGGGGAAGTGAACCCAGCGCGCCCCTATCCTGGCTTTCCGCCTCGGAGCGGATTTGTGCCTTCTCGTCGCCACCTTTATGTCCCCCTAACACTCTTATCCTCCAGATCTCTTTAATGAAAAGTAGTTTATTACCCGGCTCTTCCTGCCCAGAGCCCCAGAAAGAAACGGGAATGGGGAAAGGACCAGCATTAATAAATCCTTCAACCAGAGCCTCTTTGGACGAGTCACCTGCCCCCCTGCGGGTCACAAGGGTGAATTCTCCCCGGAAATGGGATCCATCGACCCGCAGCCTGAGCCGTCCATCGATCCGGGCCTGTGTAACTAACCCGTGACATCATTTACCAATGACAAGGTTACAGACTGCCATAACGCCACTGCCTTAAGCCCAGGACTCCCCCGGGACCCACCCCAAGCCCCACCCCCCGCTGGCGAGGAGGGAGAGGAGCCTACAATGGTGGGAAAATCCACTGGTCTGGGGGCCAGCTCTTCATTAGCTCCAGGCTCTGGCTTTCTCACCACCTCTGGTCTGGAAAACCAACTTTCCAAGCCACTTGTCCATCTCTGGACTTGGAGCCCGGTTCTGTTTAATTCAATTTAGCCTTTTCCCATCTATTTCAACATTTTTTTCCATTCTCCTTTCACATATTTAAAGGGGAGTGCTTTCACAACTAATCCCATTGTTTCACAATCACAATAAAGCTTTGTGACTGTGGACCAATGGAAAACATCTGAAATGGGGGCAAAGAGTTTTATGATCTTATTTTCTCCTTTGCACTGTCAGAACCCTTGTCCCAATCAAAGACTTTATTCCCACAGTTGCTTAGGACAGAATACTCCACTATGCACCAACCTTCTTGGGGGAGGACTCCAGGACCCCAGATGATGGTGCATGAGAAGGAAACAAAGAGGAATGGGTGTAGGGGTCCAGATTTTGAGAGAGCTAGGAGCAGAGCTTCTCTATCACAGAAGATGGTAGAGAGCCCTTGTCGAGCTGGGCGTGGTGGTGATGCCTGTAAACCCAGTACTTGGGAGGCTGAAACAGGAGGATCCTAAGTTCAAGGCCAGCCTCAGTAACTTAGTGAGACCTTCAGCAACTTAGGGAGACCTTATTTCAAAACAAAAATAAAAAGGATTGGGGGGTGTAGCTAGAAGGTAGAATGACTCTGGGTTCAATCTCCCATACCTCCCCCCCCAAAAAAGGAACCCCCTTATGGATGCTGGAGCAGCGGTCCTGGGAGAAAGTGATCTGGCAGAGATACTCAATTGATGGGAAAAGAGGGAGACAAGGAGGTCCATCCTCCCTAGCCAGGGCTGTTCCCTGAAGGGGTGAGAGAAATAGGCCCTCAGCTGAGCTCCCACACCTGTGAGGGTGCCAGCCCACCTCTGAGATTTCTGATGATTTCAAGGCAGTCTGTGAGTTCACACCTATTTATAAGGGCACTCAGCAGCTCTTCCTCTGTGGAGGGGAAGGCATTCTGGATGGACGTGCTAATTAATGCTAAAAAGCCCCTGGTGAGGGCAGCTGGTGTTTGGCTGTTGCAGGGAAAGAAGAGGAGGGGGCTTGCCCTGAATCCCCTTGTGAATCAGACCTGGGCCTGGATCCACCCTGAACATGATACCAAGCACAAGAAGTCACCATCCTGTCTCCCCCCTCCTCCCCCCAACACAGTGGTCGCCTACCTGGTGTTGGCGCAGTGGTACACATCTGGTAATCCCAGGACTTGGGAGGCTGAGCCTCAGCAATTTAGGGATGGCAATTTAGGGAGGGCTTCGGCAACCTGGTGCAGTGGCGCACGCCTGTACTTGGGAGTCTAAGACAGGAGAATCACAGGTTCAGACCACCCTTAGCAACCTGGTGAGACTCTTTCCTCTTTTCTTTTTTTTTTTTTTTTTCTTGTGGTACTGGAGATTGAACCCCAGGGCATTCTACCTCTGAGCTACACCCCCAGCCCTATTTTTTTTTTTTATTCTTTATTTTGAAACAGGGTCCACTAAGTTGCAGAGGGCCTCACTAAGTAGCTGAGGCTGGTTGTGAACCTGTGATCCTCCTGTCTCAGCCTCCCAAGTACTGGGATTACAAGCATGTGCCACCACACCCAGACTCTGTTTCAAAACAAAAAAATGAAAAGGGCCAGGCATGGTGGCACATGCTTGTGATCCCAATACTTAGGAGGCTGAGACAGGAGGATCGCAGGTTCTCAGCCAGCCTCAGCTACTTAGTGAGGCCCTCCGCAACTTAGTAAGACCCTGTTTCAAAATAAAGAATAAAAAAATAGAGCTGGGGGCGAAGCTCAGAGGTAGAATGCCTCTGGTTTCAATCCCCAGTACTGCAAAAAAAATAAAATAAAATAATAAAATAAAAAGGGCTGGGGTTATATCTCAGAGGTAGAATACCCTTTGGTTCAGTCCCCAGTATGGAAGGAAGGAAGGAAGGAGGGAGGGAGGAAGGGAGGGAAGGAAGGAAAGAAGGAAGGAAGGAAGGAAGGAAGGAAGGAAGGAAGGAGGGAAGGAAGGAAGGAGAAAGAAAGGAGGGAAGGAGGATGGGAGGGAGGGAAGGAGGAAGAAAGGGAAAGAAAGAAAGAAACACCAGATAACCTGACAATCTCTTAAATTCAGGTCTTTAAGCAGTCTTTAAACATGCCTGCAACTTCCCCCTTTGCTCCCAAATTACCTCCATTGGAGGCAAAGACTGAGCACCACCCCTCTAACCTAACCCCATGGTGCCACGAGCTCTGGGGACTAGTTGGAACAAGAGGATATTTACACCTGTGGGAGAAAAAGTCTTTACATATGAAATGGTACAGGCTGCCCCTTCCCTGAGTACGTGTCGACCTCATGTAGACTTTTTCTCCATCAGGGTCTTAGGAATTCCTTTCCGTTCTACACACATTTACTGAGCGACTCCCAGGTGCCTGGTGCTCCCTGAAAATGATGGAACCTGGCAGAAGTTGTCTTAGAGATTTAGGGTCTATACATCGTTCATTAAATACCCTCAGTGCGCTTGGTGCACAGTAGGTTCATAGGCTGGCCTGTGTTGGAAATGCCAGCTCAGAGGACTAGTGCCCGAGAGGATTAGGTAAGTCTCTATTTTGCCACCTTGATCTATGAACTGGGGATGACTCCAATTGAAGGACATTGCATGAAGCCTGGCACTGTGGCACACACCTGTAATCTCAGTACTTAGGAGGCTGAGACAGGAGGATCACAGGTTTGAGGCCAGCCTCAGCAATTTAGTAAGACCTTGTTTCAAAATAAAAAAATAAAAAAGGGGCTGGGGGTGTAGCTTGGAGGTAGAATACCCTGGGTTTAATCCCTAGCACTAAAAAAAAAAAGGGACACTGTAAGCCAGGCCTGGTGGGGCACGCCTGTAATCTCAGTACTTGGGAAGCCGAGATAGGAGGATTGCAGGTTCGAGTTCAACCTCAGCAACTTACCAAGAAGACCCTGTCTCAAAATAAAAATTAAAAAGGGACAGGGATATAGCTCAGGGGGTAGAATGCCCCTGGGTTCAATCTCTAGTACAAAAAAAAAATGTGGGGGGCATTGTATGAGTTCAAATGACAAAATACAATTTGCAAAAATGAAAAAAAAATTAGGATAAATGAAGGAAAGAAGACCCAAAATAAAGATGCAAACTGAATGATGCCTGAAAATCTGATTTTTCAAAAATAGGCAATTAGAGAATGTGTAGAATCAAAGAATTTTCCAGTTGTAAGGGACCAGAGAGGTAATTTGTCCCTCTAATTTTCCAATTGTAAGGGACCAGAGAGATAAACTGAGGGCAAAAAGCAACTAAGCAAGTTGCCCGATGCCACACAGCTAGTTAGTTCCAGACCAGCTGCCTTCCCCTCCATGGTGCATCTGTGCCTAGTTGCGGGCAGGAAGAGGGCACACATAGCACATGTACTACCACCTGCAGACCCAGAATGCTGCAAGCCCTTGAGCCCCGGGGTCCCTCGGTTCCAATTCTCCATTCACACAGCATCACAAATTGCCTAGATTCCCCTCCACCCCCCACGAAGGGCCTCATGGTCATCCGAGGCAGGGGCCATGGCTGTCTCCATGGTCCTCTCCCATCAGCTCCCCGAATCCAGAGCCCACCCCACCTTCTCTCCCATGGAGGATCTTCATGACCACCCCAAAGAAGAGGACAACAGCACCGAAAACTGTTAAGTGCCAAGCAAAGGCGCAGTGGAATCCTCTCCTCCTCCTTAGAGATTTTATGGCAATTGCTAATCATTCATTTGGTTACGACTCACACAGCGCACTGTGACCACCTGGCCTGCCGTACTGAACCTTATTTATATCTCCTGTTGCTATTTAACTTTCCTGTGCTTAGGTTGTGCCTCCTCAGCCAGTAAGAAGCCTGTGAGGCCCTTAAGGCCAATGAACTTGGACTTTGACACTACCCTTTCCCTCCACACCCCCACCCCCAGCACTTCTGCCGTACACACCCCAAAGAGCATAGGGCTTTCTCTGTGCCAGGCACTCACTACATGGCTGTATTTTTTAATTACTGGCACCTCAGCGGGTATCTGAGGTGACTGCTGCTGACTGATACCTAAGAGCTGGAAACTAGAGTCTCAGGGCAGGGCTTATCCAACCTGACTTCCAAGCCCAGCCCAACCACAATCCAGCCTTGCGACCTTGAAGTGAACTCCCTTCCCTGCGTCTCTGGTGATCTTTCTGGTACCTTCCAGGCTCCATGGTGGTGGATAACTACCCTGTAAAGCCAGGTTTCACCAGACTATTACCCAGAGATGTGCAAGTTTGAATGAAAGTTGGGGCCCCCTCCTGGCCAGAGTGGTATTAGCACTTTTAACTCACGCAGCTGGCCGGGACCGTGTCACTTCCAGACCTTGTCTGACCTCTGGCAGGAGGGCCTGGCATGAAAAACCTGCCATTTTACAGACCATCAGTAGGCAGGGCTCATGTTTCTCCTCTTTCTCCTCTTCTTTCTTCTTCTTCCCTCTTTTTTTCTTTCCTTCCTTCCTTCCTTCTATTCTTTCTTTCTTTCTTTCTTTCTTTCTTTCTCAAACCAGCCCTAATGTATTGTATTGATTTATGTTTGAAGCATATCTTGAAGACGATATTTAGAGTACACAGTGAGGCCAACTTCCCAGGGAAGTAAATTGCTGGTCAAGATTCTCCTCTCTAGGTTACTGGACAGTGGGACCAGGATTTTGCCCCAGGACTGCCCTATCTGCTCTGCCCTACTGTTCACTAATTCCAGTCATAATAACAAGCCCCCCATCCTTGCTAATACATCAGGCAGTGGAAGCCACTTTTCTGATACCCAACATAGTACTTTCATTGGAGGAATCTCCACGTGTTTCTTTACACAGCCCTGTTGAGGGGCTCAGCCTCCTGTCTCAGCCCTCACTCCGGTGAGAGTCCTTGTACACCAATTTTTTTGGATAGAACCACTTGGAATTCCAGCCTTAGCAAATGACCATATAAACACCAGAAGGAAATCTGGAAACTTGCACAGCCAAAGAAGCCAAGGATACAAATGGATTCACGGAAGAAAAAAATTATTATTTCATCCCTCCAGGCTGCACCCCAATCCTGCCCAGACATCTGCTCCCCAGACTAGCACATTGTGTCTTAAGACCTTCAGAAATGAGTGCGGCTGGCTTTGTACCATCTAAGCTCAGCTACTGAACATACCTGGAGGTGTATTCCTGCCTGGTAGGGGGTTCCCGACATCATCCTGGTGTAAAAGATCAGTCTGTATAGTTCTTTTAACCATAAACCACCCCAGATTTTCTTTTTCAAAATCCCCAGGATTTTCCAGAAGCCAGCAAACCCTGAGTTGGCCACTGGACGACAAAAAAGAACTGGAAAAAAAGCAAAACAAAACAAAAAACAGCCCTTGGGGAATTCAAAGGCAGTTTCTTTAAATATAGCCAGAGGCTACAAATAACCAAAAATATGAGTCTGGCTTTGGTTTGACACCCCCATTTTTTCAGTTCTCTATTCAGAAATGTCCTAGAAATGACTGCTCTTTGTCCTGTTTGAATCCGTGGTTCTTTCAGGTGAATGACTCAAGACTCTCAGGGTCAAATTCTGTTCCAGTTGAGGCCCTGCTCTTTCTGTGTACAGCAGAAAGTATCCTCATAGTTGGTTCATTCCTTATCCAACAGGTGAGAGCAGGCAGCCGGTCAGATTCACCCATATAGGTGACTCTGGCTGGAATGTGCACTGTTATTAACAAGTAATCTGCCTAGGGCAAATGATCAACTTGATTAATCTTCTGTCCTGATATATGCGTACTGCATGTCATCGTTAAGATTCCTTGGTTTACAAAACATTAAGCTGAGCTAGCTTTAAAAAAAAAAAGCCGGGCATGGGACACTGAGACAGGAGGATTTCAGGTTTAAGGTCAGCCTCAACAACTTAGTGAAACCCTGTTTTAAAATAAAAAATAGGCCGGGCATGGTGGCGCATGCTTGTAATCCCAGTACTTTGGGAGGCGGAGACCGGAGGATCCAGGTTTGCGGCCAGCCTCAGCTCTCTCTATCTCTCGCTCTCCCTGTCTCTCTCTCTCTCTCTCTCTCTCTCCCTCTCTCTCTCTCTCTCTCCCCTAAGTGAGGCCCTCCGCAACTTCGTGAGACCCGGTTTCAAAATAAAGTATAAAAAATAGGGCTGGGGGTGTAGTGCGGAGGTAGAACAACCCTGCGTTCAATCCCCGGTACCACAAAAAAAATAAAATAAAAATAAAAATAAAAATAAAAAAATAAAAAGGACTGGGGGTATAGCTCAGAGGTAGAATACCCCTGGGTTCATTCGCCAGTACCAAAAACAAAAAAACAAAAACGGGAAGCCCGGCACATCCTTAATCCTGCCCAGACATCTGCTCCCCAGACTAGCACTTTGTGTTTTAATACCTTTAAAAATGAATGTGGGTTGGTTTGGTACCATCTAAATTCAGCTACTGAACATACCCAGAGGTATATTCCTGCCTGTAACCCAGCACATGCCTGTAATCCTAGTACTTGGGAGTCTGAGACAGGAGGATCACAGATTTGAGACCAGCCTCAGCAATTTAGCAAGACCCTGTTTGAAAATAAAAATAAAAAGAGCTGGAGGTGTAGCTCAGAGGTAGAAAGACCCTGATTTCTATCCCCAGTACCCCCCCCAAAAAAAGAGGAGAAGGGGTTTTATTTCCAATACACAGTAGTTCCTCATGGAATCTATAGATATCTGGGCTTTTTGAACGAGTAGAACCCAGAAGGAGCAAACCTTTGAGAACATGAGCAATAAATAATTTTCTTCATCACTTATCTCTGCTTAGCTTTTTTTTTCTTTTTTTGTGGTACTAGGGATTGAACCCAGAGGCATTCTACCTTCGAGCTACACCCCCAGCCCTATTTTATTTTTATTTTGAAACAGGGTCTCACTAGGTTGATGAACGTCTCACTACTTGCTGAGGCTGTCCTTGAATCTGCGATCCTCCTGTTTCAGCCTTCCAAGTACTGGGATTATAGGCGTGAGCACGCCTGGCTTCTGCTTAGCATTTTGTGTTTTATTATTATTATTATTTTTTTTTTGCGGGTACCGGGGATTGAACCCAGGGTCATTCTATCTCTAAGCTACACCCCCGGCCCTATTTTTTATCCTTTATTTTGAAACTGGGTCTCACAAAGTTGCAGAGGGCCTCACTAGGTAGCTGAGGCTGGCCGCGAACCTGGATCCTCCGGTCTCCGCCTCCCAAGTACTGGGATTACAAGCGTGCGCCACCACGCCCGGCTATGTTTTATTCTTCTGTGGACTTTTTCTCTGCTTCTTTACACACAAAGCAGGAGTTCCCCCACTGCTCAAGTATCTACCAACCCCTCAATCCAGACACACTAAAACTTCTTGGCTGCTTCTGGAGTCCAGTTCCCAGTTTGCTGGGGAAAAAAGAATTTGATTGGCCCAGGTTGGGTCATGTGTCCATCCCATCTAATCAATCATCGTGGGGTGGAGTCACATAGTACAAACTTGATCATAAGCCAACCCAGCCATTTGGTCAGGGAATATGTTCTAAGAAAGAGGGCTGGTACAAGCAGGTCATACATTCCAAAACACAGCTGCTAAGCTATTGTTTACCTTTGCAAGCACTTCATTCATTTATTTATACATGAAAGTGTTTGTTAAGTTACCAACAAGTGTCAACGCTCTGCTAGGAATAGGGGCTGCAGTTGGGGACAAACCAGATAAGGTTCTTGTCCTTCGGGAGTTGTATAGCCTATGGGGGAGAGAAGCATGGCTTTAAAAGTCATAAAAACATGCAAAATTATAATTGTGATGTTATCAAAATAGGGCAAATGTCCTAAAGTATTAATCTTGTGGGTAGGAATGAAAAGTTCTAAATGTTAAAAATTAATTTGTTTAAAACTGGACATTTTTTTCTACAGTGCTCTTATCCTTCTGGAATAATAATAGAGGTTTTGGAGCCGGTTGTGGTGGCACACGCTTGTAATCCTAGTACTTGGGAGGCTGAGACCGGAGGATCCGGGTTCGCAGCCAGCCTCAGCTACTTAGTGAGGCCCTCCGCAACTTAGTGAGACCCTGTTCAAAATGAAGAATAAAAAATAGGGCTGGGGTGTAGCTTGGAGGTAGAATGCCCCTGGGTTCAATCCCCAGTATTGAAAAAAAAAAAAGAATAATAGAGGTTTTGGTTTTTTAAATTTGCATTTTGAAAGGCTCACTATGGTCAGTGAAGGGGCTGGTGGCTGAGGGGGAAAGAATTTTTTTTGTTTGTTTTTGTGGTGCTGGGATTGAACCCAGTGGCATTCTACCTCTGAACTACACCCTCAGCCATATTTTATTTTTTATTTGTAAACAGGGTCTTGCTAAGCCAGGTGTGCTGGTGCACACTTGTAATCCCAGTACTTGGGAGGCTGAGACAGGAGGGTCGCAAGTTCAAGAACATCTCAGCAAGTAGTGAGACTCTCATCAACCTACTGAGACCCTGTTTCAAAATAAAAATAAAAAATAGGGCTGGGGGTGTAGCTCAGAGGTAGAATGCCCCTGGGTTCAATCCCCAGTACCACACACACACACAAAAAAAACAGAGTCTTGCTAAGTTGCTGAGGGCCTCCCTAAGTTGCTATGGCTGGCTTTGAACCTGCGATCCTGCTGTCTCAGCTTCCCAAGTATTAGGATTACAGGTGTGCCCACCATGCCTGGCTGGGACAGTTTTTTTGTTGTTGTTGTTTTTTTGCAGTACCGGGGATTGAACGCAGGGGTGTTCTACCTCCGCGCTACACCCCCGCCCCATTTTTTTATACTTTATTTTGAAACCAGGTCTCACGAAGTTGCAGAGGGCCTCACTAGGTAGAGAGAGAGAGAGAGAGAGAGAGAGAGAGAGAGAGAGAAGGAGAGAGAGAGAGAGAGAGAGAGAGAGGAGAGAGAGAGCGCTGAGGCTGGCCACGAACCTGGATCCTCCGGTCTTCGCCTCCCAAAGTACTGGGATTACAAGCGTGCGCCACCACGCCCGGCGGGACAGAAGTTTTGAAGTGGTATCCCAGAGGTGACCATAGCTTGGACTAGGATGATGGTCTTGGGGTGGAGCTATAGAGGTAGAGAGGCCTCTGTTTGGTGATATTGTTTGCCATGGATAAGGAAAACAGAGGTGCTAAGGACAATTGTAGTTCCTGGCCTGGAAAACTGGAGGTATATGATACTATTCCATTTTTTTTGGCGCTACTGGGGATTGAACCCAGGGGCATTCTACCTCCAAGCTACACCCCCAGCCCTATTTTTTATTCTTTATTTTGAACAGGGTCTCACTAAGTTGCGGAGGGCCTCACTAAGTAGCTGAGGCTGACCGCGAACCTGGATCCTCCGGTCTCAGCCTCCCAAGTACTGGGATTACAAGCGTGCACCACCAGGCCCGGCTTCCATTTTCTAACTTCTTATTTAGTTTGTAAAATGAGGCAGCTGATCTAGTCCATATCAAAAGCCCCCTCTAAGCCGGGCGTGGTGGCGCACGCTTGTAATCCCAGTACTTTGGGAGGCGGAGACCGGAGGATCCGGGTTCGTGGCCAGCCTCAGCTCTTGCTCTCTCTCTCCCTGTCTCTCTCTCTCTCTCTCTCTCTCTCTCTCTCTCTGTCTCCTT
>PVJS01046518.1:0-15789 GCA_004027185.1 Glis glis
TGTTTGTGTGTGTGTGTGTGTGTGTGTGTGTGTGTGTGTGTGTTACTGAGGATTGAACCCAGGGGCACTCTACCTCTGAGCTACACCCCCAGCCCTATTTTTTTATTTCTTTATTTTGAAACAGGGTCTCACTAAGTTGCAGAGGGCCTCACTACGTTGCTGAGGTTGGCTGTGAACCTGCGATCCTCCTGTCTCAGCCTCTCAAGTACTGGGATTACAGGCGTGCGCCACCACCCCAGCTGTGCTACTAAATTTTAGATTATTTTAGTTTCAGATTATACCTAATTTGTCATAAGCCGGAGTACATTTGGGTGCCTAATTTGAAATGAATAACAACGTGTCAGTTTTGAGGTCTCCCTGTTACCCATGAGAGCCTTTCTGAGAATTGTCTCCTTGACAACAAAACTTCTGGGGGACAGAAAGTCACAGCTAATGTAGTAAAACTGTCCAAGCGCATGAAAACAGCCCCCCCAACAAAGCATTTCCCCCAGAAACCACAAAAATTACAAAATGAAATAAAACAGGCCTACGTAGACCCCTTCTGTTCTGCAGCAGCCGCTTTGAACCATGACATCTGATGGTTAGTGCTGTTCTATGTAGGAAGGCAAGGGAAGAAAAACAGAAATCTCCCAAGCGCGGTCTTCCATGAGGTGCCATGAGGCTCTCGTTAAGACGGAATGCACTAAGATATTCCGTCCCTGTGGGCACGCTGGCCTCTGTGCCTCTGTCTCTCTTCAGAGGTCTAACTTGGACATATAGGGAGAGTGGAAGAGGGCCCTCCAGCAGCCTGAGAATGCCTGGTCCCATCCACAGCCATGGCTCTGAGCGCGCTCCATCTACCTGCTCCTGTCTACCCGAGTGAATGCACGTGCCAGCATGCTGTTCCCATGGCAACTCAGGTGCCCCACTGTTGGGGCAGTTCCGTGCATACTGTATGGAGCCGCCCCCCACGATAGCACAGTTTCCATTGAAAGAATGGGAGCTATCCTCGTGGACTGGCCATTGCTGCACTCCCGGGGCTGAGCACCATGACCAGCACACGGTAGGCATTCCGGGGATATTTGTTGACTGAGCAGTAAAAGGCAGAAGTCACATAGGTACGACTGAAAAAAAATTCAGATTAGTTGCTGTAACCCAAATAGGAAATTTTCAACTAAAGCACGAGTGGTTTGGTTTTTCCTAAATGTGTGAAATCCTGGCAACACTGGGCCAAGGGGCGAGAGTGGGCGTGGCTGTGCAGGGGCCGCCCCTCTGGACTGGGCTGGTGTTACAGGTGGCCAGAGGCCTCCATCCCTGTCTATTGCTTTCCACCCAGCCTGCTTCTCCTATTTGAGCTTACAATCCATGTAAAGCATATTCTCATCTCTGATTTGGAAATGCCCCCAGAGCATTGCCACCGATTTTGAGGGAGGTCACAGAATTCTTGCACTGTAAGAATTTTTTTTTGCAATGGCTTTATTGAGATATAATTCACATGCCAAAATAGTTACTCTTTTAAGGTGCACAATTCAGTGACTTTTAGTATATAATAGAGTTGTGTAACCATCACCACTGTTATCATTTAAATGGATTTAAATGTCCCCACTCTTCATGCAAGGGGAGGATGCGGCCATGTTGGGGGCAGGACTTGGTTGCTAGGGAGGGGCCCCTGGGGGCGTGGCCAGCTGCTGCAGCTTCCTGCCGGCTCTCCCCTGCTGCCTTGAGCAGACACAGGTCTACCCCCTGCCCTCATGATGCCCTGAGCACCTGGAGCTGCAGCTCCTGCTTGGAAGCTGGCTTAAAAATGGACTATGGCCTCTGAAAATTCCAGAACTGTGAGCAAATAAATCTTCCTTCCTCTAAGTTGTGGTCAGTAGGTATTTTGGGTCACAGCGGGGAGACTGCTGATTGAAATAGCCACTATCTAAATTAGAACATTTTTATCACCCCAGAAAGAAACTCCCATACCCACCAGCAGTCACTCCCCATGTCCTACCCCCTCAAGCCCTAGGAAACCACTAATCTATTTTCTGTGTCTAGAGATTCCGTTATTCTGGAAATTTCATATAAATGGAATCATACATTATCTGTCCTTTTGTTTCTGGCTTCTATCATTTAGCATAATGTTTTTTCAAGGCTCATCCATGGTGTAGCATATATCTGTACTTCATTCCTTTTGATGGCTGAATAATATTCCATTCTATGGACATGCCACACTGTATTTATCCATTCATCAGCTGAGGGACATTTGGGTTGTTTACTTTGGGGCTATTATGAACAATTCCTGGAAAAACTTTTAATCCTATTAAATAACTATGCTATATAGCACTTTAGAGATGGGAGAAAAAAATCTTCACATCAGAAAAACAAGGGAAGAGCTGGGCATGGTGGTGCACACTTGTAATCCCAGTACTTGGGAGGCTAAGACAGGAGGATCACAGGTTCAAGGCCAGTCTCAGCAATTTATCAAGACCCTCAGCAATTTAGTGAGACTCTGTTTCATAATAAAATAGGGCTCGGGTATAGCCCAGAGGGAGAATGACACTGGATTCAATCCCCAGTACCCCCAGAAAAGAAAAAAAATGAAAGAAAAGGAAGGTTATCAACATTCCAAAAAGCTTGGGAGATCTCCGGTGTGAGAAGTAATGTAGGCATCCCTGAGAGTGCAGGGAAGTGCCAGGGAGAGAGCAGGGGAGAAGCGGGGAGGGGAAGAACAGAGCATGAGGGAAGCTTCGGGGGTGGCAGTCGAGGGCACAGCTTGGCTGGCACCAGCCTCTCCGAGCTAATTCACCCAGACGATTGTAAATCCCAGTGGCCACCCAAGCGCGTCTGAGTCTGGACGCTGGGGTGTCTGGGAGAGTGATGGCGCCACGCATGCCCAGACACCCATTCGGTGCGGTGCTTTCCATCTCTCTGTGCGCAGGTGGGTTGCCAGGATAAAGGCGGCTTAGACAGCGCCGGCCTTCTTGTGTTCGCCACACATCCCCTCTCAGGAGGGGACCTGCTGAGGATAGATGGCAGTCCTGCCTGTCCTGGTAGAGGGAGATTGTTCTCAAGGCTTGCAAGTGGGGTGCCATTCTGTGTCGACTGCAGCCAACTGCTACATTTCTCACACAGTGGCACTGGTGGCAAGAGTCGCCCTCGCCTCTGTGGCCCCCAAGGACAAAGCATGTTTGCAGAATGATGGTATAAGTTCAAGAAGCAGCAGACCGGGCCGGGATGCGGCTCAGTGGGAGAGCACTAAGTGCAATTCATTGAGGACCGACTGTGTGCTAAACAATCCTTATTCTTTTAAGTAGCCCAGCATGCTCTGGGGTAGATATTTTTATTCCCATTTGATGGATGAGAAGTCAGAGGCTCAGATATGGTGACGGACCCCAGGGCATTCAGGTGGCATCTGAGCCCTGGAGGGAGGATGTACAACTCAGGCCTCTCTTCCCCTGAGGCCATCTTTCTAGGAGGTATTTCTGAGAGGGAAGAGGTCTTAGTGTGAATGACAGAATCATGTCTTTCTGGACAAGGTGGCCACAGGCAAAGTTGATGGCGGATGAATCTGGTGCAGGGTTCAGCTGCGACTGGGGACAGCTGACAGCTGCCACATGCCCAGCGGTCTCTACTCTGGAGCTCCGTCAGGCCTGTCCTCTCTCTGGCACACACTCAGCCCTTAAACCCTTTCACACCCGGTCCCCAGACAGCCCACCAAAGTGCTGCCCCCCTCCTGGGGAGCTGATGAGTTTGTGTCTGTAAAGTGGGACTGACTAGGTGGCACATGAGTCACCCTCTCATGCGCTTCACCCAAATGAACATCCTTCCCAGTCGGTACTGCAGGCAGAATTTGGGGCAAGTGTGCCGTAGATGCCCCTGAAATCACTTTATGAAGTAAGTTAGCCACATGTAGGGGAATGTATGCAACAGTCATTTTGGAGAGCTGAAAGACATCAAGCAGGATAGGTTAGGTTATGCTGCGGTAACAAGGCAGAACCTTAGTGACTGAGCAAAACAAAAGTTTATTTCTTACTCAAGTGATGTGGCCATTGCAGATTGGTGGGGGTTCTGATCTACAGATCTATAGCTCCGTACTCTGGGCCCCAGGCCTGCGAGCAGCTGTCACCTTAAATGTTGACAGTCACTGTGGCAGAGGGAGAGGGAGTTCAGGAGGACCTTACACCAGCGACTAGATGCTCTGACCTAGAAGTGATTCACATTACTGCCATTCACAGCTCAGTGGCCACAACTAGTCTCATGGCTCTATGCAGCCACTGGGGTCCAAAACACAGTCCACCAGGTGCCCGGAAGTGAGGCAGAGCTGGAAAGATTTGGCAAATATCTCTAATGTCTACCACAGGCATCTTGAAGTATCTTCCTTCTTTCCCTTCCTGCTGCTCCTTCTCTGGCTGTGAATGACAGCAGGGAGGCCTCCATTTATAGCTGTGTACCTTGGGCATGTTAACATTCGCAAAATGGAGACTAACACTTACTTTGAAGTGTGTAGTCTGAGGATTACATGAACCTGGCAACAGTAGGTGCTCAGTAGATAAGTGGGGAGTTGCTGTATTATGAAGAATTATGGTTTTGCAAGAGCCCCAAAGGTCCAATATTCCACCTTCCTTCCACTCTCTTTTCCCCAGACAAGCCAGTGTCTGGAATTCTATTCTAAGGGCAAGAAATAACCAAGATTTAAAATGCTATTACATATACATTTGAAAAACTGAAAGGAACCCAAAATAAGTGCCTTAACAATAAGAGAATGATTAAGTAAATTACAGTATGTTGACTTCATGAAATGTTATATAGCCATAAAAATAACAAGGAAATTATGTAACAACATGCAAAATGTTTATGGTTGAAAAAGCTTTAGAAAGTTGTAGATATTATTGACCACAAACATGCTACAATAAATGCAGGTGAAAAAAAACTGGAAATGAAAATGCAGGGGAAAAAATGACAGTTTTAGCCGGGTGTGGTGGTGCACGCTTGTAATCCCAGTACTTGGGAGGCTGAGACTGGAGGATCGGGGTTCGCAGCCAGCCTCAGCTACTTAGTGAGGCCCTCAGCAACTTAGTGAGACCCGGTTTCAAAATAAAGAATAAAAAATAGGGCTGGGGTGTAGCTCGGATGTAGAATGTCTCTGGGTTCAATCCCAGTACCTCAAAAAAATGACAATTGTATTAGAGTTGTAGAATTATGAATGTTCTGCAATGTTATTTACATAGTTTTAAATGCTCTTATTTTACAGATAGAAATATTACAGATAGAATATTGATATTCTCAGAAATTATTAAGAAATTTTAAAATGTGATACATTTACACCACAGTGGGCTTAATACTATATGGATCGTCTGTAGTTCATGAACCCAGTGGAAGAAACTAGGAAGGAGGCAAAATTAAGTCTTTTAAAGGGCAAAACTAATAGAACATGGTCTTTGGGCAGTGAAGTATATGCACACATATATTATGATGAATTGCAAATGTGAATCAGGCTGACAAATTCCCGAGGAGCAGGAGGCCCTTCAGAGCGTGCCTGGAGAGCAGGCTGAGCAACGGACCAGTCGCCTTTGGGAGTTACTACTGAGCTACCTGGGTTGGTCTTGTCCAGAGACCTGAAGCCAGCAGATGAGAAAGGTCCCATTTTCATTTCTCTGATTCCCGGGTCCTTTCCAGCCTCTGACACAGGAGGTCCAAGGTCTTTGGGATCTCGCAGGACCTAATTTACAGCTCAGGTTCTTGTGCCCCACCCCCACCCCAGGATTTTCATTTGGGGGGTCTGGGGTGGGGTTCAGGGATCTGGACTTAGATCCTCTCTCCACAAAGTATTCTCTGAGCCTGGCAGGAGGGGCTCAAGGATGTGTTAATTGTTGAGCCAGCAAGACTCAGGAGGAACTCAGCTCTAATAGTCTGTGGGTCCACGATTCTCACATTTTCCTGGTGATTTCTAAGTGGGCTGGGTTTCTGGCCCCCAGGCCTCCTCAAGGACCTCCAGCTGTACCCCCCCAGGCATACCTGCTGCCTGCCTCCTCCCCCAGGGGCCCCTGAGAACACAGAACTTAATTGAATTACAACTGGTCTTCACAGGGGAATGCTAGCACACGCTCCAAGTGGTTTGCATTGGTTAATGCTGTTGTATCTGGGAGGGAAGGAATTATCCGGGGACAAGCTAGCTAAAGTGAAGAGTTTGAGGCCCCAGAATTGCTGGGGAAACGGCTGCCTCTGTGAAGCCCACCGAGCCTGCTTTGTGGAGCTTGGTGGCTGCCCTGGAAGCTGGACACCAGGGCCTGGAACAAACGTTGAATCACGTCAGCTTTGTGTGTGTGTGTGTGTGTGTTTCTGGAGATTGAAGCTAGGGACCTACTACCTCGGAGCTACACCCCCAGCCTTTTTTGGTCTTTATTCTTTTTTTTAACGTGCTTTTATTGGTGCATTGGAGTCTTACATCGCAATGAATATCTATTTGGTGTTAATATACATGCACACAGCTCTTGTTTTTTATTCTGAAACAGGGTCTTGCTAAGTTTCTGAGGGTCTCGCTAAGTTGCCAAGGCTGGCCTTGAACCTGTGATTCTCCTGTTTCAGCCTCCCAAGTACTGGGACTGTAGGCATGCGCCACCTTACCTAGATTCATGTCGGTCTTTGAAAATGCTCTTGGAGCCATTGCTGTCTAGATTTTTGATCCAATATGGGGAACTGATCTCCACTCCATCCTCTGTGAAATGGGGGTGCTGATGCTCCCCGCTCCTGGCTTATCCTGAGGGTCCACTGAAATGCTGTAGGTGAGGGTGCAGCATGGTGCCTGGCACCTGGTTAAACTCGGCTGCTTTTGCTCTCATTTCCTGTGGCTCCCCACAGGTGGGGCTGGTGTCCCCTGGGACTAGGGAGGAGCATCCCCGTCACTCCCCTGCTCACTCTGCCACCAGTGAGGGGGACCTCTGGGCAGAGGCCCTGGGAGGCCTGTATTCCCTTCCAATTGTGCTGTAGCCTGAGCAGGTCCCCACGGGCCACTTCCCCTGCAGACACTGTGGCCACAGGATCCAGCTATGGGACAGAAATATGCACCCAGCGCTGCTTCCCAACCCACCTGGGAGGGGACCTGGGGCTCTGAACCAAGGAACCTTCCAGAGAGCCAGGGGTGGGGCTGTGATGGGCCCTCCCCCCAGCGATGGGTGTTATTCATCGAATGCACCTGTCACCTTGAGCAAGCGCTGGGGATCCTGTTATGACTTCAGACGACGCTGCTTGACCTAGCAGGTAAGTGGAGTGAGGCAGAGGCTGGCTTCTAGGACCAGGCTGACGAAGCACAATCCTCATGCACCTCTGTTACGCCCGAATCCACATTTACGTCTTAGAAGTCTTCTTTTAAACCAGCGGTGAAGTGAATCTTCTTCTAAATCAATCTTCTTTTAGATGAGGTCCTTCTTTTAAATCAATCTCGGGTGATTGTCTCCCTTCGCTATTCCTACTCCTTTGATAGGAGACGGCACTTTTCTATGAAAGGCGATGGAGCTCCCATTCTGGAAGTAGCCTGTTTCACAAACTTGGTATAGAAAAGTGATGGAGGGTGTAATTGGAGAGGCACTGACGTGGTCCTTACGGACTCAGCCAGAGAGCAGCTTTGCTCTCAGCAACCTTTGAAGTTTCCCAGCATTTACAGAATCAGGTGCAGGCAAAACCAGCCCAGGTTTCTACTTAACAACACAGGTGAGAGACATGGCACAGCAGAGCCGTGGTGGTGGCCTGGGCCGCTCTGTGTCACTTTTCTGTAAAAAAATAAATGCCTTCTAGGCTCTGTGCTTTGAAAAGCAAAGATGGCAAGATAACTGGTTCTTTTGAAAACTTGTGATTCATTTTAAGAGTTGTATTCACTTTTTTATTAACAAAATTATGTATGTTTATGATGTACAGTATGATATATACACACATATGTATATACATATACGTACACATATAAATACAGCCAGTGGTGGGGTGTTTAAGTCAAGCTGTTTAACATATGCATTACGTTGCATACTTAGCATTGTGTTGTGGTGAGCACACTTAAAATCTATTCTTCTAGTAATTTTCAAGAATATAGTGTATTGATATTAATTACCATCACCACATTTGACAATATTTTTCCTGTCTAGCTGAAATTTGGTGTCCTTTAACCAATATCTCCACTCTGCCCCCATCTTAATCTCTGGTAATTATATTCTATTCTCAATGTCTATGAGTTCAACTTTTTAGATTCTACATATTAGTGAGAAGTTGAGGGATTTGTTCTTTTGTGCCTGGCTTGTTTCACTTAATGTAATGTCCCCCAGGTTCGTTCATATTTTCCCAAGTGGCAGGATTTCCTTCTTTTTAAAGGGTGAATAGTATTCCGTTGTGTTTGTGTGTTGTGGGTGTATCACATTTTCTTTATTCATTCATCTGTTGATGGATACGTACCTTGACTTTCTATCTTGGCTCTTGTAAATAATGCTGCAGTGAACATGGGCGCACAGATGTTTCTTTGACATACGGATTTCATTTCCTTTGGCTGTATTCCCAGCAGTGGGATCATATGGTAGTTCTATTTTTAATTTTGTGAGGAACCTCCATAATGTTTTCCTTAATGGCTGTACTAATTGCTTCCCACCAACCGTGCACGGGTTGCCTTTTCTCCAGGCCTCACCAACAATTACCTTCCATCTCTTCAGTAGCCATTCTAACTGGTGTGGGGCCATCTCTCATCGTGGTTTTCCTTTGCATTTCCCTAATTGGTGGTGGTAGCATTTCTTCATACCAGTTGCCATTTGCATGTCTTCCTTTCAGAAATGTCTATTCAGATTCTTTGCCCCTTTTTTAATCGGGTTATTTATTTCTTACTATGAGTTGAGTTCCTTATACATTCCGGATATGAATCCCTTGTCAGATGCGTGGCTTGCCAGTGTATTCTCTTGTTCTATAGGTTGTCTCTTTGCACTGTTGGTTGTTTTCCTTGCTGTGCAGAAGCCTTTCAGTTTTTTCTTTTTGTTTGTTTTTGTTTTGCAGTGCTGGGGCTCAAACACAGGGCCTTGTATGTGCCAGGAAAGTGCTTTGCCACTGAGCTACACCCCCAGCTTCAGGGGCTTTTTAGTTTGATGTAATCTCATTTGTTTATTTTGCTTTCATTGCCTGTGCTTTGGGTTTATATCCAAAAAATCATCACCCAGACCAATCTCATGGAGCTTTTATCCTGCGTTTTCTTCTAGTAGTTTTACGTTCTCAGGTCTCATGTTTAAGTTTTGCTAATGAAAAGGACTTTTGAGTTGATTTTTGCCTATGGTACGAGATAAGGGCTAATTTCATTCGAATTTGCTCTTTGCTATCCAATTTCCCCATCACCCTTTATTGAAGAGAGTGTCCTTTCCCCATTGCGTATTCTTCGTACCTTTGCTGAAAATCAATGGACCATAAATGTGTGGGTCTATTTCTGGGCTCTCTATTCTTTTCCATTGCTCAGTGTGTCTGTCGTTATGCCAGTACCATGTTGTTTGGATGTCTGTAGCTTTGTAGCAGATTTTGAAATCAGGTAATTTGATGCCTTAGCTTTTTTCTTTTTGTTCAAGATCGCTTTGGGGTCTTTTATGGTTCCATATGAATTTTGGGATTGTTTTGTCTATTTTGTGAAAAATATTGGGATTTGGATAGGGATTACATTGACTCTTCAGATCACTTAGGGTAGCATGGACGTTTTAGCAATATCAATTCTTCCAACCTACAAACACAGGATAGCTTTCCATTTATTTATCTTTTCAATTTCCCTCACCAGTATTTTATAGTTTTCAGGGTATAAATTTTTCACCCCCTTGGTTAAATTTATTCCGTGTGTGTGTGTGTGTGTGTGTGTGTGTGTGTGTGTGTAGTAACTGGGGATTGAACCCAGGGGCATTCTACCTCTGAGTTATACTCCTAACCCTATTTTATCTTGAAACAGGGTTTCACTAAGTTGCTGAGGCTGGCCAAAAACCTGCGATCCTCCTGTCTCCGTCTCCCAAGTACTGGGATTACAGGCATATTCCACCATGCCCAGCTTATTCCTATTTTTTTAATATCTTTTGTGAATGGAGTTATTTTCTTCATTTTTGGGGGTGTAGTTCATTGTTAAGTATAGAAACAATATTCTAAGAGTTTTTGGGTAGAGGAATTTTAGAAATTTCACAAATTATCTCGAAATTAAACAACAAGCTCCTAAACAATCACTGGGTCAAAGAATAAATTAAAAGGAAAATTAGAACAAATCTTGAGACAAATTAAAGTGGAAATACAACATAACAGAATTCATGAGATGCAGCAAAAGCAGCTCTATGAGGGAAGTTTGTAGTAATAAACATCTATGCCAAAAAATAGAAAATCCTAAATAAGCAACCTAATATTACACCTCAAAAAACCAGGAAAAAATATAAAGGAAGTCTACCATTAGTAGAAAGAAGGAAATAATAAGGATTAAAACAATACGGCTGGGTGTGATGGTGTATGCTTGTAATCCTTGTACTTAGGAGGCTGAGACAGGAGGATTGCAGGTTCACAGCCAGCCTCAGTGAGGACCTCCACAACTTAGTGAAATCCTGTTTCAAAATAAAGAATAAAAAAATAGGGCTGGGGGTGTAGCTCAGAGGTAGAATGCCCCTGGGTTCAATCCCCAGTACCACATATATACATATAAATATATGAAGTAAAGACAAGTAAACAATAGAAAGGATCAATGAAACTAGGAGTTAGTTTTCTGAAAAGATGAACAGTAAAGACAAATTGTTACCTAGACTAAGAAAAATAAGAGAGTTGACATTACAGATGATGCAAAGGTCATAAGAGACCACTGTAAACAGATACATGCTAACGAATTGGGTAACCAAGAAGACATGGATAAATTCCTAGGCACATATAACCTACCAAGACTGAATTGTGAGGAAACAGAAAATCCAAACAAACCAATTATGAGTAAGAAGATTGAACGAGTGATAAGTCTCTCACCAAAGAAAAATGCACATTCTGAAGGCTCTTCCATTGAATTTAAAGGAAAATACCAATCCTTCCCAAACTCTTCCAAAAAGTTGAAGAGGAGGGAATATCTGAACCCCAACCCCCCCTTTTTTTTGATACTGGGATTGAACCCAAGGGTGTTCTACCTTTGAGCTATACTCCCAGCCCTATTTTATTTTTTTATTTTGGAACAGGGTCTCAATAAATTGTTAAGGGCCACCATGCCCGGCTTTTTGTTCCTAATCTTGGGGGGAAAGCTTTTAGCTTTTCACCATTGAATATGTCAGCTGTAGGCTTGTCACATATAGCCTTTATTGTATTGAGAAACTTTCCTTCTACACCTACCTTGTTAAGAGTTATCATGAAAGGATATTGAATTTTTTCACATGCCTTTTCCGTGCCTGTTGAGAAGATCATATGACTTTTGTCCTTCACTCTATTAATATGTTGTATTATGTTGTTGGATTAGTGAATGTTGAACCAATTTTGTATTTCGAGGGTAAATCCCACTTGATCATGGCGAATGACTCTTTTAATGTGCTTTTGAATTCAGTTTGCTGGTAGAGTGTTCTTTGAGAATTTTTGCACCTATTGCCTTCAGAGATATTGGCCTGTCATTCTTTTCTTGTAGCATCATCATCTGGCTTTGGCATGAGGGCCATGCTGGCCTTGTAAAATGAGTTTTCAGGAGCTGGGTGTGGTGGCACATGCCTGTAATCCCAGTACTTAGGAGGCTGAGACAGGAGGATGGCAGGTTCAAGACCAGCCTCAGCAACTTAATAAGACTCTGTTTCTAAATAAAAAATAAACAGGGTTGGGAGTATAGTTTGGATGTAGAATGCTCCTGGGTTCAATCCCCAGTACCCCCTCTCCCCGCACACAAAAGATTAAGACATGGATACCCACTCTCACCATTTCTATTCATTATAGTACTGGACATCCTAGGCAGAGAAAGTCAGCCATGAAAAAGGGGGAAAAAAAGGTTTTCAAATAGGAAAGGAAAAAAGAAAATAGTCTCTGTGTGCAAACATGATCTTATATATAGGAAACCCTAAAGACCTTACCGAAAATCTGTCAACACTTTTGGTTTATGACTATCCCCATGAATCCACAAATGTAGACATGGCATAAAACCATCTGTGTTCTGATTTCCCTGGCCGATATTGGAAACATTTCTTTTATATATACATACTCCTTTTCATTAAAAAAACTTACTTGGCTAAATGGTCCTTATTAGATATTATTGGCCAAAATGGATGATAGTCAACATAAAATTTCGAATAGTTGTTTGGAACGTTTCTGTTTCAGACTTCTGGTATATGGAACCACAGCCTAGCTCTGGGTCATGTAGCTGCAATATTTATTTACATTTAGGAAGTTGTAACACTCACTTTTGCCTCTAGGATCTTTGTCAATTATTTATGTTACTGGAACAAAAAACGTAAGGAAGGCTTTCCCACTTTCTTCATTACCATATTTGGAGTTTCTTTGTATTATTGTATGTTCACTTTCTTTTGATGTATGTGAAACAATTAACACTTCCCTATTGTGTTTGGCACTGTGATTTTTTTTATCCTAGTAGATTTAATTAAATACCCTTTGCTGTTCAGTTAATATATTTGTCTATTTAAATCAATTTGTCTTTAGTGCAGCACTACTAGGTAATTAAAACAGTTTGGCACATCCTGACTAATAATTTCCTAATTTAGGAGCATATCAACTTTGCATCAAACACAGGCTCAGGAATTTTCAGCACATTAAGTCTTCAGTAACCTCTGCCTGGAAGCCGTCATGATTAAGAAAAGTTGGACAATTATAGAGTCTCTTATTATATATTATCTGATAACATATATGTAAGTTATGAAGCATAGTGATAAAATGAGCACTCATAAACCTACAGTTAGTCTAAGAACTAGAATTTTACCAATACTCCTAATCATTTTGCGGATGTTACACGCTTTGATTGGATTGTTTTTTGCTAGCCTTGTCCACACACAGGATGGTCAAAGAACAGTACCTGGACCTGTTTCTAGAGAGGCTCAGTGAAGGAGACTGTGAGTTTAGACTGTAGCTGTTGCTGTCGTCTAAATGCTGCTATTATTAACTCTCCCAATATCAGCTGCGGGAAAGTTTATATTTGTCTCCCCAACACTTACAATAGTGCCTGGGGCTTAGTAAAACCTGGGCAAATATCCACTATATTTAATAATTTAATAAATGTCATAGGAAAATTTAGGAGGGAAGATAGTTTTCATACCACTTCATTTAAGATCAGTTTTATCATGTGAAATCAATTCTCTCTATATATATGTATATACATATATATATATAATTACATATGGTGATTACATATATAATTCATGTTAGTCATATTATGTTATATGAATATAAGTCATGTTATATGTGAAGGCTCCCACAAATGAGTCAGGTCCCTGACACGCCAACTCTGTTGCACCAAGGAATGGTCTGTGAGGAGACATCCAGCTTCAGTGGGCTGGACATCTCCCCTCCCCATCATCCCTCCCATAATCCCTCTATCAGAGAGGCAGTGTGGCGTTGTGATTTAAGAGCACAGACTCTGGAGCCCAGCTTTCTGAGTTCAGGTCCCAGCTCCGCCATTAGCCATCTGCGTGGTCCTGGGCCGATGACTTAACTCCTCTGAGTCCAGTTCCCTCCTATTTGAATTGGGACTACAATACTTACCTCCTAGGAGGGTTTGGGGATTAAGTGTGTACAGATGTGTAAAGCTCTGAGAACTGTGACTGGCATATCATAAGCCCAGTGTAAGAGTCTGCTAGTAGTCTGTATGTCTAAAGCTTTTGTTTTACTGTGTTCCTGTTTTCAGTCAGATCTCACCATCTTTGGGAAGTTGGTTCACGAACTCCATCCCTGGCAGAAGGAGAGGAAGGGTCCTCCGTCTAAGGTGCCTCCCTTCACTCTGGGAGTGCCCTCCTGAGGGACTGCAGGGTGTGGAATTTCCCCCCTGTCTGTTTCCCGCAGGTTCTTTCACTGAAGAACCTCAGGTTAAGTACCCCATCCACCCCGGGGTTCTGAGCTCCCAGGGGGTCATTCTACTTCTTGAGGGCTTTGAACTTGAGCAAGTTATCAGGAACACACATCAAAGGTGAGAATCCACCCAATTCCAAATATGCCTGAGGCAGGCTTGTGTGCTGGGGCTTGTCTGTGTGGACAGTGAACGCTTCACCGCCCCCTGCCTGGGGACAGAGGACAGCTGGATGCCCAGGGGTGGTGTTCTGTGATGGAGGAGTTCTGTGATCTCAGCGTGCATCTGGTACAGCGGGCTTCCCATCCCTGGGAGTCCAAGTCCATTGCCCCTTGTCAGGTCAGACTGTGCTCACAAGAGGAGAGAGAAGAAGGCGCTGCCAGGATTTCCCAGGGGGTTGAGGGAGCTTGGTTTGTGGACAGATGTGGGAGGTCCCCAGGCAGAGGTGGCCTACTTATGTCACAGGTTGCTGTTAAGAGCAAATGATCTAGCTGGGGCCGGGAGTGGCATGCCTGTGTCCCAGCTGCCCAGGAGGCTGAGGCAAGAGGATCGCTTGAGCCCAGGAGTTTGGAGCCAGGCTGGGCAACAAAGTGGGTTCCCGTGGGAGGAAGGAAGTAAGAGAAGGAGGAAGGAAGGGAGGGAGGGAGGGGTAGGGCAACTGATCTGCTTGACAAATGAATGGCATGTTGGTTCAGAGGGGAGCCAAGGGAGGGCACTGGGAGAGGTCCTGGGCAGGGGCAGTACTTTGTCCCTGGCATCTTTTCCAGTCACATGCACATGCCACGCCAGACAACCGACAGACCAGGTCACGTGTATGACTGATTTTCAGCTCCTTTCAGCCCATGCATCTGTTTGTGGCCTGCACCAGGCAGACTGCACCCACTGCTACCTGTGGGATGCCACCACTTGACCAGATGATGCTGAAGGTCCCGATAAGGGCATGTTTTAAGTAAAGCTCTGTCTGAGGGGATAGCTGTACTGCCATTACGGACATTAGGCCTTCTTGGAGTATAGCCAGTACTCACATGGTGATTCTTGGTTAGTGCTCGGATGATAAGTTTGAACCGCCTCCCCCCCCATCCTTTTTTATGAAATACAAAAGACAATTTCTATACTGCAACAAGAAAGATGTAAATATTATATATTCCATATTCTCCAATCTTGAAGATGAAATTTTGATTGGAGTTGTTCATAATTGCTTTGCATTAATATCAGTTATTTTGTTATGAGAAACAGAGTCACAGAGTTGTCTATGGAAGTTGACAGAGCCTGGTGAAAAGCCCAGACTATGTTCTTTTCGGCCTAAAGCATTGTTTTCCCTTGTAGCCCAGAGCTAACCCATGTCCCTAAAAGGCCATCTCTGGCTCTGTAATTCTGCATATACTCACGTGCGTGGTACTTAACACTCCTGCTCATTTTTCCATGTAAACATGGTGAGATAGCTGATACTGTTGTTGTGTTCTACATAGATAATCCCTTGACATAGGAGTCAGGACTTTCTGTAGGTGAGCTACTCGTGTCTGATAAGATAGTGACTTTTTTTTCCTTTTCCTTTCCTTTGAAAGCTGACACAGAAATGGACAGGTAGCGCCGGGCGTGGTGGTGCACGCTTGTAATCCCAGTACTTTGGGAGGCGGAGACCGGAGGATCTGGGTTCGTGGCCAGCCTCAGCGCTCTCTCTCTCTCTCTCTCTACCTAGTGAGGCCCTCCGCAACTTCGTGAGACCCGGTTTCAAAATAAAGTATAAAAAAATAGAGCCGGGGGTGTAGCGCGGAGGTAGAACGCCCCTGCCTTCAATCCCCGGTACCGCAAAAAAAAAAAAAAAAAAA
>PVJS01046519.1:0-7500 GCA_004027185.1 Glis glis
GCTGCTGAGGAGTGGAAGGAAGGGATTAAAGGATGGTGCATAGAAGTCAGATGCAAGCTCTTGCTGTGATTTAGTGACTGACAATAGTGACTCACAACAGCCATTAGCAGTAGAGATGGTGGGAGTAGACTAGATTAAGAGTATACTTTCAAAGTACAAACAGCAGGATTTGTTTAAGGAATGGATATGCTATTAGAGAGAAAGGTCTGGGTGCGAAAACTTAGGAAGGTAAGATTGATGTGAACTGGCAGAGAGAAAATGCTGAGAGGAGTCTGATGGAAGGTAAATAAAAAGCTCCATTTTCCACCTGATATAAATAAGGGGTAGGCTGTAGGATATGTCTATCTATCATCTATCTATCTATCTGCCCATGTTTGTTCTAACCTTTACATATATACATAACATACATACATACATACATACATATGTATAAAGGTTAGAACAAAAATGGGCTAATGACATTCAGTTGAAAATTATCCACACACATGCCATTTAAAGGCATAAAACTGAGAATCTAGATAAACAACTACAAAAAGCAGTACAGGACTCACCCTTAGAACATTCTAAAGTTCCAAGATCAGAAAATAAACAGTGATGAATTAAAAAAGTAATAAACTAAAAAGAAGGAGCTGGTGTTGGGAATAAAGGAGGAACATTTTGTATTTGGGATATCAGGAAGATTGATTGTGTTGTGGAGGGAATATTTTTCTGTGTTGTATAATGTCAGGTCAAATCATATGAGGATAGAGCTTTGACTGTTGAACTTAGGAGGCAGCACTGATGAGCCTGACAAGATGATGTCAGTGGGGTTAAGAGAGTCAATTGTGCTTGATCGGTTCGAGAGAGTGTGAGAAGACAGAACCTGAAGTCAGGCATGTGCAACTGCTTTGATGAAGAATTTAGCTCTTAGAGAAGGAATGGCATGGGGTGGTAATTGAAAAAGATATATTGTTTTTATCAGTAAGCCAAATAACAGCATATTTGTCTCCCAATATGAAATAGTAAATTGGGGAAAATATTTGATAAATGACAGGGCAGACATTTTTGGATCTAATCTCGACACAAATGACAGTTTGGCCTTTACCAAGAAGAGTTCCATCCATCATAATATGAAAATAAGGCAAAGCATATCAGAATAAATGGAGGGGATGGGGGTAGTAAGTTTGTAGGAGCTTGTGAACGTTTTCCACTGAATTTTCTTTTTTCATGGTGAAATAAGAATCAAAGCAACTCTATTAGGATGGGGTAAAAATTGCTCCAAGTTTGAGAAGAGAGAATGATACAGCGTAGTCCTGTAGTTTTAATACTGCGTAGCAAAGAATAGCAGGCACTGCAATGAACTCAAGGGTAAATACAGATTTGTAAAACTCTATCAAGGCTCCATATGGATTCTTGAAATCTAGTACTATTCAAACTCCAAGGTTGAGGCAGTCCATAGTTTCAACATAAGATCATACTCTATTCTTTTGGATGATGGTATTCTTAGCAAATTTGGGTTTTTGGCTGTTGCTTTAACAGAAAAAAAAAAAAAACTCTACTGCATAAAGATCAACATGAAAAAGGAAATGAAGGTGGTAGTATCTAGCATATTTACAAGGTTTGAAAAATGGTGCCCTGCCAACAGGTACGTATGTCTCTTTAGTAAGTAATTGTGGTCACTTAAAATTGCATAAAATGTTTTATTTCAATTTATATGTGTATATTTTAAAATATCTGCCATATTATTCTGATATAAATTCACCTTACTTTATTTAACTTACTTGTCAGAAATGCTTGGTATTTCTTTCAATCAATGGGTTCCAAATATAAACGAGTGAGGCACCATGGGTGCTAAGAACTGATGAAGTTTCAGTACCTATGATATAATCCTCAAGGGAAGTGGAAAAATAAATAGACCAGGGGAATGATAATACGATGGGTAGGCCTCGCTCTTTGTGCACTTCACACTCCCAGTCAGAATGTTAGAAGTTAAATCAGGCACCATGATATTGTGTTTTTCTTCAGTCTTATTGAACTGCATTGATGCAGTGCATAGTTACAGGGAATTTAATTTAAGGATTGGGATTTTTTTTCCATCAGCTAAAGCAAAGTAACTGAAAAAAAAGATAGAAAGTTGAAAGTCTATTAAAAGGAGCGATTATAATAACTTATCGTGTCATTTAAGGTGGATTTAAGGAAAATAAGAATGTGAGAGAAGTGGTTTCCCATAAACAATGTGTCATAGGATCAAAATGATTTAAGGTTCCTTTGAGGTGCAGGAATTGTTTCAGTGCATGAGCATGATGGGGATTGGAGATAAGATTATGGGGAGTTTGACTTTACCTGTTATGACCAGTTTTAAAGCATGTATGTGCAAATATGATGGAAAATAGTTTTAATAGGCATTGAAGTTGACAAGTGGGTTTGAGAGCACATACGAATAAAAAACTGGAAACAGCAAGCATAAATGACTGCTCTGAAGAAAAGATTCATTTTGTTTTAGCATTTAAATACTTAATTTATTATTCAAGTTAAGAACTTATACTTTTTTAATAATGGTCATTGTCTTAAAAATGTCATTAGGTCTTCCCACATTTAAAAGGATATTGCTAGTTCTGGTCAATTAGCTAGGACAGCACAGCCTCCAGCACCATAGACCCCAGACATGGCAGAAAGTCTGCAGTCCTCCCAGCGCCAGCATGGGGCAGGGAAATTTCATTCCAATGGGAAAGAACAAGAAGATTCCATGGGAACAAAAAGTCAAGGATATTTCTACTAAGGCTTTCTTCAAAGTAGTTGCATTTGGAATTTCAGCACTTATTACAGTAATAAAAACACATTTAATAAATAAAAAGATATGTATGTAATAGGGTTTTCTGGTAATCATATTAGTGATCATAAAGAAGAGCAGTCAGGAGGGTTAGTATATTCTCATAGATTATTGCTAAAATGTTATCATCATGTATACAATTTAGTAGTATTAAAATAATCTATAATTGCACCTCAGATGATGAACAAATATATCTGCTTTACTCAGATAAACTTCTACCATTTTTACCTACGTTGAAGGGCATTTTTGTTCCTCAACCAAGAGTTGGCATCGATATTTTTAAAAATATAAAGAATTAAGAAAAGAGGAAACGAAGAAACTCTGATATTTTTGTTTGACATAGTAGCCTTTTAAATATATTTTAATAGATTTCATTGTTAATTTTGAATTTACTTGAATAATATGAAAATGTATCAAATAGAAACTGTTATATATTTAAATATTCTTTGAATTTAGAAATATGAAAGAATAATATTGAAGTACTAAATGTAGCATTTGAAATGTGTTATACTGCGTTGACACAAATTATTTTATCTTTCGATATTTGAAAGATATCTAATTTCAGAATTCCCAATATCATTTGCAAAATTACTAATTTCCTATAGTTAAATTATTTTACCAATCAACTGTTTTTCGCACTTGAATATATATATATATATATATATATATATATATATAGCCATATTGGACTTTAATAAAATTAAGTAAAATATATGCATCCACACATATAAACAAAGTTTCTGTTATAATTTGCATCTTTTGTATCATTGTTTATAATAGTACCAATAATCATGAAATATTTAGATGTAGGTCAAACAAAATATAAGATCTGTATGCTAAAAACTATGAAATACTGATGAGAGAAATCAAAGATAAATAAATGGAGTGGTATACATTGGTACTGATAAGAAGATTCACTACTGTTTAATTATCAATTTTCTCAATTTGGTTTATAGATTCAATGCAATCACAATAAAAATCTTAGAAGGATTTTCTAGAAATTCATAATTTGTAGAAATTTACAAACTGATCCTAAAATTTATATGGGAAAGCAAAAAATAAAAACCAAAACAAAATAGAAATAGAATCGCCCAAACAATTTTGTATAAAAAATAAAGTTGGTAGACTGAGAGTACCCAATTTCAAGGCTTGTGATGAGAATACAATAAAGGATAAACACAGAAACAAAGGAACCAAATAGATAATCTGGAAACAGAGATACCCACAGTTAACTGATTTTTGACAAAAAAGCAAAGGCAATTCAATAATAAATACAATCTTTTCTGTGTGCATGTATGTCATTGTCACTATGGAATACGTTATGATGTAAGATTATAATTCACTAATAAAATATAAAAAAATAATACATGCATATCCATGTTTATAGCAGCAATTGATAATAGTCAATTTATGGAACCAACCTTGGTGTCCATTAACAGAAGAATGGATTACAAAATTATGGGCTATACACACAATAGAATTCTACTCAGCATAAAGAAGAACAAAATTAAATCATCTGCAAGAAAATGGATGGACCTGGAGAACATTATGTTAAGTGACATTTAGCCTGTCACAAAAAGTGAAGGGTCATATGTTTTCTCCCATATGTGGAAGCTAAGGAGTAATTGGGATACCTGAGTGTCTTTAAATAATGGAGGGGAAACTCCAGTAGAGCCAAGAAGGTGGTCTAGGAGAAGGGGGTGGGAAGAGGGAGGATCAATGAAGGAATCACTTCCTACATACATATGTGAGAATACCACTGTCAATCTCAGTATCCTATATGGGGAAGGGGGGAGTAGGGAGGGAGCCAGGGGAAAGCCCACCAAGTGCTGTGTACATTTATGTCACTATCACTGTGAACTACATTATGATGTGAGACTAGGATGCACCAATAAAAGTGTAAAAAAATGAAAAAAAAAGTCCTGGGATGCAGCTCAGAGGTAGAATTCCCCTGGATTTAATCCTAGTACCAAGAATAAGTAAATAGACTTACTGTATGATACTATTTATATAAAATTTGAGAAAATGCAAATCCAATTTCTAGTGACAACAGTAGGTCAGTGGTAACCTGAGACAGGGCATGGAGGAGAGGTCTCAAGGAGGGATTACAGAGGGCTGGAATGTAGCTAGGAGGTAGAATGATGCCCCTGGGTTCAATCCCCAGCACAAAAACAAAACAAAACAAAATTGAACTTCTCATCAAGGGAAGAAACTAAGTAAAATAAATTTCATCCAAAATTAGGTAGTGGGACTATAAGAATTCTAACATATTATTAACTAAATCTTTAATAGAAACATAAAGAACTATGAAATAATGTATTGTAACAATAATTTGTAATTGAATTTGACACTTCATTTTTTTAAGATTTACTAAATAGAATACTAGATTGAATGAGGTGAATAAAATTGAGTACATGAGATAAATAGGAAAAGCCACTAGAATTCATGTAAATGTGGAAATACTGTATACCAAATTAGCATAGGGAAAAACCTTATTTTTAATAATTTAATATGTAAATTGAACAGAAAATTATAAAAGTGTTAAATATTTTTAAGGCCTTTCTGCTGAACACATAGATTCCAAGGGTTTTATTATCTTATGTTTCTGTTTATAAACATTTCAACATAATTTTTAATTTGACAATCATTTGGAAATATATTCTTCCCCAAATATCATTTCCATCAGGAAGATTTGTGAAATATCTGTTGCTTTAAAAATCTGAGTTCATAAGTTTGGGTGAGTAATACACACAGATTTATTAAATATGTTGAAAATGGTGTGTGTGAAAATTTGAGCAGCTGGGAGAAACATCCGGGTTGGGTCAGAGTTTCTAGAGTTTAATAGGTGGCAAGAAAGATTTTGGATGATAATTATTGAAATTGGGAATACAGAGCTTCTGATGTAGAAACATATGGATACTGGACTCAGGATCAAATGGTAATTAAGAAGAATAGAGACGGAGAGGAAAGATCAAGTTAAAAATAAACTGTCCTACTGCACAGTTTTGCCTGAGCACACTAGTATACTAAACTCTTGCAAAATAACCATTTTTTCTTTTTTGTAAAAACCACTAATCAGGATGTGTTTATATTCAAAACTTTTAAATTTTTATCAGGATTCTGGACTTAGAAATACTTTTAAATTATTACTCTGTGTGTGTGTGTGTGTGTGTGTGTGTGTGTGTGTGTGTGTGTGTTACTGGGGATAGAACCCAGTGGTGTTCTACCTCTGAGCTACACCCTCAGCCTTATTTTATTTTTTACTTTTAAACATGGTCTCACTAAGTTGCTGAGGTCCTAGTTAAATTGCTGAGTGTGGCCTCTAACCTGCAATACTCCTGTCTAAGCCTCCCAAGTACTGGGATTACAGGCATATATCACCATGCCTGGATATATCATTCTATTTTTTAAAAGCACACCATACATTTCAAGTTTTATCAAATCAGTGGTTATATAGAAATTAAAGATTTAGGTTTCACAGTAAGAAGAATGTGTGTATGTGACTGACTAAATGAAAATAAATTTCAGAAGATCTGTACACAAAGTGTGGATGAGAGCTGAAGCACTTAAGGACAGAGTGATCATTTGGTAGTAAGGGTAACTTCTATTTTACTAAAGACAAAATAAAGTAATATAAATGAATTTCTTTTCCTTTTTTATGGTACCGGGAATTGAACTCAGGTGCATTCTACCCTTTTTATGTTTTGTTTTTGAAACAAGGTCTTGCTAGGTTGCTGAGAGTCTTGCTGGGTTTCTGAGGCTGTTGTTGAACCTGCTATCTACCTCCTGTCTCAGCCTCCCAAGTACTGGGAATACAGGCATGCGCCACCACACTGGGCTAAGTCATTTCTATTGTAGACCTCTATTTTACATGTGTAATAGAATTTCAACTGGAATCAGATGATGACAGGAAGTTTTACTGTGTTGCTTTGGGAAGTCACGGTGCATGAATATTAAAAATTTTTCCATCCTTTAATATGTGTGTAATGTTTCACTCAGATAACATGTGCAAGTGCACTTTATTTTATCACATTGTAGATCTGTTTGTCAATAAAACTTCATTAATGTGAGAATATTATAGTTGATATGGGGATACGCAGATTTTAAAATGCTGCATTATTGAAGAATCTAATACAAACACTAGCATCTAAAATGTATTGAAGCAAGTTCTCATTAATAGAAGAGATAGGACAGGAAATATATCATTACGACAGCCTAATCTGTTTAATATTTTCATGAATGTGCTCCAAAGATGCAAAGTAACATAAACCTTTTTCCTTAAATGCATTTTACCATGTAATTCTGTCTGACAGTTTTCTAGGAAATCTATGAATTCTTTTCATTCTTACCCAAATCTAAATTTCTTCTATGCATTAGTTTTATGTGAGAATAACTTTCTGTGTATCTTATCACAGCTTTAAGATTTTTAATTCTAGCAAGCAAGGCAATAAGAAAATATTCCTTCATTGTGTGTTTTGTAAATGAGGAGACTGGAACTAGCTATAGAAAAGGATTTGAAATGGAAATTTAAGTAGGTCTAGAAACTTCTGCAATGAAACCCTGAAAAAGTAATGGAATTTGGGGAAAATTAGTATTGAATTTTCAGATTGCTTCCCTGTATCTTTTTTTTTAATTTAGGTAGCTGTGATATGTGTGGAAAAGAGATTGGTATTGGATGAAAATAAATTCTG
>PVJS01046519.1:10000-15791 GCA_004027185.1 Glis glis
CTGGAGGATCCGGGTTCGCAGCCAACCTCAGCTACTTAGTGAGGCCCTCGGCAACTTAGTGAGACCCTGTTTCCAAATAAAGAATAAAAAATAGGGCTGGGGGTGTAGCCCGGAGGTAGAATGCCCTTGGGTTCAATCCCTGGTACCTTCAAAAGAAAAAAAAAATTGAATTGATGTAGGACATAGATGATGTGATTTACCCTTTTTTGAGTGGGGGAAAAAAACAAATAACACATACATGTGTTTATTGTTGTGCTCAGGTTCACTTCACCTAGATGAAATAAAGAAGAGTTAACAGTGGCATAGTACCTACAGCAAAGGAGGTGATACTCCTATCATGTGTGTGCCCATGTCCACATGCTTTTTTAAACCTGACAACAATTACCTACTGCTCTGTGATAGGTTTTAGATTGGTCATATTTAAAATGACTAAGTAAAAATACTTTTGAATGTATTTGTTGATAAATAGTAGAGAAAGACTAGAGTGACTGAATGGAAACACTACTGGAAAAGGTACAATCAAATATAAGAGGTAAGCTTCATACCTCCTGAAGGGTATTTGTAGGTTACATATTTTTGCTGGAAAAATTACCCTTATCAAGCTGCCATTGCTCAGAATATGGTTTTTGACAACCAAAATTATAATCATACTAATTTGATTCATCTATAGAATGTTGAAAATTGAACAAAAGAAAAATAATATATAGTTGGATGGATTCTATAAGACAGCTACACAAAATTTAATAATTTTCTTCAAAGATTAGTAAAATTATTTCAGTTTTTAATATTTTAATTGATATATACATTTTATTTCTATTACTAATGTATATTAAGCTAGGACAAAGGCAGATTGCATAGACATTTATTATTATTCTTATTACTATTTTATTCTTTTTACTATTCTTATTACTTCCAAGCTACACACTCAGCCCTTTTTATTTTTTATTTTGATTAAAGGTCTCACTAAGTTACTGAGGCTGTCCTCGAACCTGCAATCCTCCTGTCTCAGTCTCCCAAGTAATGGGATTAAAAGTATATACCACCTTGCCCTGCTGAAAAATATTTTTTCTATCCCTCATTTAGTATTATAAGTAGAATAGACTCTTCTGACCCTTATCTTTTTACTTTATAAATAGTGAATAGATGCTACAACAAAACAAGAATGATTTATGACCTTTATTGATAATGGTTATTATTTTTATTTCTTATTTATTTATTCATTTATTTAAAACAATTATTCGCTGAGGCTGGCCTCAAAACTAAGATCCTCCTGTCTCAGCCTCTCAAAAACTGGGATTACAGGCGTGCACTGCCATGCCCAGCTTGATTCATTTATTTTTAAAGTCTCAGTCTATGCAGGTACTGACTTTGGAGTTAAGACACATACAGTTCCTGTCCCTGGGTGTCAAGGTGCTGAGAGTGGGGACATCACTTCACAGTGGGCCGAGTGACAGAGGTGTGAAGAAAATGCCACGGAGCAAGAAAAGGGAGTCCTATAATTAATTCTGGCAGTTACTTGAAGGTTTACTTGGAGGAGGTAAATATTGACCTACTTCTTCAAGACTAAAAAAAAAAAATTGCCACATGCAGTATAGAGAAGAGCATTCCAGGAAATGGTATGAACATAAACTTTAGAGCATTAAATTGGATGATCCAGTTGGGAAGTGATAAGAAGTTCAACAAAGCTGAACTAGGTTTACTAAAAAGAGAGAATTAAACTATATTTTATAGGCTTACATAATATGCTAAAGAATGAAACTTCTCTTCACAAAGCACATGGGAGTCTTCATGAAAACTAATTATGCATTTGGGAGTAGATTTTTGCTTTTGTAAGATAACCCTCATAGGAGTATGAAGGATATTGTGATTTAGGAAGAGAATAATGATGTCCATGTATCTGCCTCCAAAACAAAGTATTTCTCCAAAGATTATGATAGACTCTAATCTTTAGAGTAACAGGGATATATGTAGAAGCCTCAAAGCATCAGATTTTCTCCCCATTAATGGGTCCGAAATATACTTCAACATCAAATATTACATGAAACCTAACGCATGTATTTCCTTAGCTACTCTAGACTCTTTCCCTTTGTAGTATTTGGGCCTGAAGTACATTTTTAAGTCCCATCATGCATAACAATTTAAACCATTTAATTTATAACCTTATGTATCATCAAGCACTGGTATACAAAAATCTACTTTTGTTGGTATTGATGGTACAGTCAACTGTGTATTATTCAATGATTTTGATTAATTTAAAATAATAATTGTGCTTATAACACTCTGGACACTATGCTATGGTTTAAAAAATAGCCGGGCGTGGTGGTGCACGCTTGTAATCCCAGTACTTTGGGAGGCAGAGACCGGAGGATCCGGGTTCACTGCCAGTCTCAGCTCTCTCTCTCTCTCTCTCTCTCTCTCCCTCTCTCTCTCTCTCTCTCTCTCTCTCTCTCTCTCTCTCTCTACTTAGTGAGGCCTCTGCAACTTCGTGAGACCCGGTTTCAAAATAAAGTATACAAAAATAGGGCCGGGGGTGTAGTGTGGAGGTAGAACGCCCCTGGGTTCAATCCCCGGTACCGCAAAAAAAAAAAAAAAATACGTTTTAACCTAAGAAGTTTAGAAAGTAATGGCTGAGATGTATGAATAAACAGGAAATTACAATACTATGATAAATTAAATACTATGTGGTGAATAAAAAGTGAATAAAATTAAAAAATAACGTATTTTGATACTTTCAAAATATGTAATTTGTTTTTATTTCTGTGTGTGTGAGTGTGTGCGTGTACGTGTGTGTGTGTGTGTGTGTGTGTGTGTGTGTGTGTGTATTACTTTGGACTGAACCCTAGGGGATTCTTCCTCTGAGCTATACCCCCAACCCTTTTATTTTCATTATTTTGAAAGAAGGTCTCTCTAAATTGCTGAGGCTGGCCTAAAACCTATGATCTTACAGGTGTGGGCCACCACTCTTAGATACAATTTAAAATACTTTTTATGTAGTGTGAGGAAGGGTGAGAACGACCTCCAATCTGACCAAAGCCCTTGCACCACTTCATCTCAGCATCCAACACAGACCGATGACCTTTGTCATTCCCTGCATTCTCAGAAGAAAGGGTAGAGGGTACCCAAAAGGAGATAAAGCCAGGGAGAAGGATAGACCACAGAGAATATCTGAAAGATGGTTGCTAAACTTGCTCCTCCAAAGCTAGAACACAAGCTTAAACAGGTCCTTGCAAAGGCAGTACTTGAAAAGAGAAAAAGTGGATGTGGCAAGGTGGCAGTAATCTGTTGAAATGGAGGTTCCCAAACAGACCTGGCCCAGGAAGCTGATGGTGCTGGAGATGCCAAGTGAAGTCTGCATTTTTTACAACTGTTTACTTCTGCTGACTGTATAGTTTGAAATACTATGATTCATCAAATTTTATTAAAATATGGGATTTTGTTTTGCCTTTTTAAAACTCTATGGTTATCACACAGAAGACTCCATTGTTATTGTTTGTTTTGGGTGGGGGAACCTATGACTATTATTGATGTGGGCGTTTGGAGAGACTTCCTCTTGGTTCCCAGTAGGAGGGATTCCCTCATGTTAACAAATGCCTGTGGTGGCCATAATGCACAGTCAGTGGTGTGAAAAAGCTACTATTTGTTATGTCCTCCTCTCTCGCTCCACTTTCAGCATAATCCTGCCTTATCTCAAAGACCAGTGGGGACCTGGTTTCCCAGCATTGCTTACAGTATGTCAGGCAAGCTGGACTTTCCGGTGACATTATTGAGGTAGTGTCCCTCGAAGCAGCAGTGGTTCCTTTTCTAGACTGTGATCTTCCAACTGATAATTCTGCCATTTTTGTTTCTATCCCTGAAAGTCAGGGTTGGCTTATGAAATGTTGTTGAAGAGCATGCTAAATGTGAAATGTCAACCCTCATTCTAAAGTTTTGCTATTCAGGACATTAGATGAAGGCTTCATTTGGATTTACAGCAGCTTTCTGGCTTTGTTGTCATCAAAGTAAGGAGTTTGGAAGTTGTTGTACACTGTTAATGATTGTCTGTCCATGCCCTGCCAGAAATATCATGATTGTTCATGAAAAGTTTCTTTAATAAAGCTAGATACAGTTTGGCTTGGAAAAAATAAAAAATATGCTTTTACAATTTTTGAAAAGACGTGCTTTGATCTATTCAAATGTGATTCTGTTATGCATTCAAGTAGGTAAGCTTACCAAGTGCTGTGTACCTGCATGTCCCTATCACTCTGAACTACATTATGATGTGAGACTAAAATGAAACAATAAAAGTATATTAAAATATCATTAATTTAGAAATAGCTAGAATAATGAACATTTACTTAATAATTCCCAGAGAATATGATACATTAAAACATTAGAGAATTAGTTATTTTCACAGACAAAGGTGGAAATCCAGCTAAAACACTGATTCTCTCACTCTGAGAGACACAATCTGAAGGAACCCCTTGATCATATATAGAAGATGGTTTTTGAAATAAGACCATTGGGCACCTTTAAATTCTTTTGAGGAAGACTCATAGTAATGAATATGTCAGTTCTAACTATTCAATTGCAATGTATACTTCTTAAATGGTCTCTATTTAGACAAGAAAACTGTTAGTAAATTTAAGTTCTGAAATAGTTGGTTACAAAAAAATCTTCAGAGAAAAGATGACTAAAGGATTATCCTGTTGGGAATAGTGTACACCTGATGCTCCTTTGTATAAAGGCCACGTTAAAAATAATTTTGAAAACAAAAAGACGATGCTTGTGAAATATTGCTTACATACATTTTCACTTTAATTTAATATCTGCTACTTTGTTACAGCATGCGAAATAGCAGGTTCCAAAGCCCCTTTTCAAAATGTGCCTAATGATCTGGGAGAACACAAATTTGTCTATTATGACACACTGTGCAGCTTTGTATGATAGCTGGAGGCAAGGCCATCTAATGATAATCCACTATTTACTGACAGATCAAAATATGTCTTTGAGAAAGTGGCCATTATTTCTTTCTCAGATGAAGTCAAGATCTTTGAAGCAGTAACTGCAGCTGAAGAAGTTGTACATGGACCCAGTTCAAAGCAAGGAGATGGATATGACTGGGTAGCAAACATTACTATTGGGAGACAGTTTAGTTTCCCTAACCTTTTTCCTGTGGAATTTGAAATTACAAATAGATTGGGGCAGTACATGTGCATATGCTATCCAATTGAAATGACAGATTTATAACTTAGGTGATAACATAGCTTATTTCAGAAAGACACTTTTAGTAAGGCTTGTACAGAACTGAGACAAACCACCTACAGGGAAGAAAGAAGTATGGAATCCATCGTCAAAAGAAACATGCAAAGGCCGGCCGTGGTGGCCCACGCTTGTAATCCCAGTACTTGGAAGGCGGAGACCGGAGGATCTGGGTTCGCTGCCAGCCTCCGCAAACTCGTGAGACCCGGTTTCAAAATAAAGTATAAAAAATAGGGCTGGGGGTGTAGCTTGGAGGTAGAACGCCCCTGGGTTCAACCCCTGGTACCGCAAAAAAGAAAAAAAGAAACATGCAGAATCAGCAAACCAATTCAAACAAACCAAAAACCTGCCAAAGGAAGTGTGATAGTTAATCTAAGTTGTCAACTTGACCTGATCATGACACACCCAAGATTATGTGATTTTGGGTGTGTAACAGCAGATTAAAGAGAAAGCCCTGCCCTGAATGTAGGCAGCAGAATTCTGATAGGTGCGGACTTAGATAAAAAGGGAGAAGCGACTCGTGTGCGCGACTCGTTCCGAGGAAAGCAGATCT
>PVJS01046520.1:0-15796 GCA_004027185.1 Glis glis
GAGGGCCTCACTAAATTGCTGAGTCTGGCCTTGAACCTGTGATCCTCCTGTCTTGGCCTCCCAAGTTCTGGGATTACAAATATGCACCACCATGCCTGGCTTATGTGTGTAGTGTGTGTGTGTGTGTGTGTGTGTGTGTGTGTGTGTGTGTGTTACTGGGGATTGAACCCAGGGGCATTCTACCTCCATGCTACACCCCAGTCCTTTTTTTTTTTTTAATTTTTGAAATAGGGTCTTGGGCTGAGGATGTAGCTCAGGGGTAGAGTGCTTGCCTAGCAGGCTGGCCTCAAACCTGTGATCCTCCTGTCTCAGCCTCCCAAGTACTGGGACTATAGGCATGTGCCACCCCTCCTAGTTTTTAAAAAAGGTCCCCTATCCTGGACATGAACGTGGCTGTGTGTGTGTGTGTGTGTGTGTGTGTGTGTGTGTGCGTGTCTTCCCGGTGTTGCAGCCCCTGTGGACAGAGAGGCCCTGCAGACAGTAGAGCTCCAGACACCTACTGGGTCTACACTTTCCCCATGAGACCCTCAGCACCATGCCTTCAGAAGTCATCCTGGAACGCAGCATGAGCTCCACAGGGAAACTGAGGTCAGATGCAGGAGACAGAGGGTCCAGGGCCTGTTAGCAGCTCTTTGCTTTCTGCCTCTTATTTCAGCTCCTAATCCAGCCATGTTAACAATTAAAGAAATGCCCTTGAGTGGGAAGTTTTGGCTGTGGATGTTCAAACAACGCCAAGAACAACAGCAGCCAGTCGACTGCTCCATCTCTGAGCCCTCGATCCTCAGCCCAGAGCCTCTGGGAACCCCAGCCCTGGAGGCACCAAGCAGGGTGAGACCAAGGTCCAGGATAGCTGGATGGAGTGTCCTGGGGCCCTGCACGTTGGCCCTTCCAAGGCCACGTCCGCACCAGCTCCACCTGCACAGACAGCACCCTGAGGGCTGAGCTAGCTTTTCCTGCTCAAGAAATAAGCCCCAGAGAGGACTAAGTGGCTGGTCAAGGTCACACAGCTCCTCTGTGGCAGGGCTGGACCTTACATTCCTAGATCTTTGCATTTAGCACCAAGCCCCAGGGTAAGTCACCTTTCTAAAGAAATGTGCCAGGCTGCAGAACACAGGGAGAAGATAAATATTTCACTTCTCACCACCTCTGCTACTACCACCCTAGCCCAGGCCACCATCTCTCATTGGGTGGTCTTAGTGGCATCTGGGGGGCTCCTGGCTCTGACCAGGGCCAGGGATCCTGGTGCCTGGGCGTGGATTCCACATAACGCTCCTTTTCAGCTACCTATGCCCAAGTCCTGGGAGGCACAGAGACCTCTGCATGGCTGAGGTCTACCAGTCCTGCTGTCCCACGTCCCTTCCCCTGGTGTCCTCCTGCTACAGACTGACCGAGAGGCACCCCACCCTGCGGCACCATCCCATAAATCCCTCCTGCAGGGGCTCTACTCCCCCTGCACATTAGAGAGAGCAGCATTTAGTCAGCCCAGGCAGGGCTCAGACGTGAAATGGTTGTCATGGGAACGCATGCTTAATTGAATTTTAAAAAGGAAGCCAGATATTTTCTGAAGGAAAATAAGTCTTGTCTTGGCTAACTGCATTGATGGGGTGAGATATGGCAAGCACGATCTTGAACCAAAGGAACAAAATATGCAGCCTCAACATTACTCAGGAAAAAAATATTTGAAGAACAAATACAATATATAGCAGCCATTTGTGAATTTAATAATGAGCTGGGTGAGGTGGCACATGCCTGTAATCCCAGCTACTTGGGAGGCTGAAGCAAGAGGATCTCATATTTGAAGCCACCTTGGCAGTTTAGCAAGACTCTTTCCCAAAATAAGAATTTTTCCAGGAGTGGTGGGACACATCTGTAATCCCAGTACTTGGGAGGCTGAAACAGGAGGATCATAGGTTCGAGGATAGCCTCAGCAAGTAGTGAGACTCTCATCAACCTTGCAAGACCCTGTTTCAAAATAAAAATTTAAAAATTTTTAATTTAGGTCAGAGGTAGAATGCCCCTGGGTTCAATCCCCAGCACCACAAATGAATGAATGAATGAATGAATGAATGAATGAATGAACGAACAAACAAACAAACAAACAAATAAATAATTTAAAGCTAGGTGTGGTGGCGCACAACTAAAATTTCAGTACTTGGGAGGTTGAGATAGGAAGATTGCAGGTTTGAGGCCAGCCTCAGCAACTTTGCAAGGCAATTTGGTGAGACTCTGTTTCAAAAATAAAAAATAAAATAGGACTGGGATTGTAGCTTGGATATAGAATGTCCCTGTGTTCAATCCCCAGTACCCCCAAAAAATAAAAAAAAATTAAAGGGCTGGGGATGTAGATCAGTGATAAAGTGCTTGTCTAGTGTCCCCAGTGCCTCCAAAAAGTTTGATAAATTTTTTTCAAATGGTATTTTTGGGGGACGGGAGGTTGAACTCACTGGTGCTTTACTACTGAGCACATCCCCTGCCTCCGCCTCCTGAGAAGCTGAGATTACAGGTGTGATCAGCTCCAGACTCAAATGGTTTTAAAGGGTCCCCCTCCTGTGGAAAAAAGGTTGATCATTGTGGTGTTAAGGTGTTTGTGTGTGTGTGGGGGGGGTGTACTGGGGATTGAACCCAGGTGCGTTCTACCTCTGAGCTACACCCTGAGCCCTTTTTATTTTTTATTTTGAAACAGGGTCTTGCTAAATTGCTGAGAGTCTCACTAAATTGCTGAGGCTGTCCTCAAACCTGTGATCCTCCTGTCTCAACCTCCCAAGTATTTGGATTACAGGGCTGTGCCTTGGAGTTCTGATTAGCATTTTAAAAGCTCACTTAGAGCCCAGAGTGGGGTTGCAGGCCTGTAATACCAGTACTTGGGAGCCTGAGACCAGAGGATGCAAATCGAAGGCCATCCTGTGCAATTTAGTAGGACCCTGTTTCAAAATTAAAAATAAAAAGGGCTGGTGGTATAGCTCCCCAGTAACATAAAACAATTTAAATAAAATGCTAATCAGGAGCTGGGGGTGTAGTGTAGCTCAGTGATAGAGTGTGTGCTTAGCATGCGCGAGGCCCTGGGTTCAATCCCCAGCATCAAAAATAAAATAAGATGCCAATCAGGTGGCACCATTTGCCTGTTCACATCTCCAGGGACCTGTCGCTGTCCCCCCTTGAAAACACTCGCCCTTTGTTCTTCCTTGGATATTCATTTCCTTCCTTCCCTTCCCTTCTCCTTCCTTCCTTCCTTCCTTCTTTCCTTCCTTCCTTCCTTCCTTCCTTCCTTCCTTCCTTCCTTCCTCCCTTGCTTCCTTCCTTCCTTCCTTCCTTCCTCCCCTCCCTCCCTCCTTCTCTCCTTCCTTCCTTCCTTCCTTCCTTCCTTCCTTCCTTCCTTTCTTTCTTGTACTGGGGATTGAACCCAGAGGCATTCTACCTCCAAGCTACACCCCCAGTCCGATTTTATTTCTTCTTTGGAAACAGGATCTCACTAGGTTGCTGAGAGCCTTGCTAAATTGTTGAAGCTGGCTTTGAACTCGTGATCCTCCTGTCTCAGCCTCCCAAGTAGTGGGATTACAAGTATGCACCACCATGCCCAGTTGGATATCCATTCTACACCTGCTCCCTGATACCCCAGGCCAAACGGCCTCTGCTCCTCACTCTCCGTCCAGCTCCACCCTCTGTTCTTGGGTTTTCCTTGCATTCTAACATACTTACTTACTCTCCGGTGAACTTGCACAAACCTGTACAAACTTGCACGTACCTGTGATGAGATAGTAATCTTGCTGCATCTCGTCACTAGGCCAGTGCCCCGGCACGTAGAAAGTGCTCTGGAAACATTCTTCAGGAACAGGTGAGGAGGGGAGAGTTCGGATCCAGGGGGTGGGGGTAGAGTGCTGATAAGCATTATTTTTGGAATGACTGAGTGAAGAAATGGAAGAGTGAAGGAATGTACATTCATAGCCTTGAATACCTGCATCCTCCTCCCAGCCCCACAGATTTCTATCCTTCATGTTCCAGCATCTCCCCCTCTTTATGAAAGCTTCCTCAATCCCGGGGTGAGCATGTCCCCCAGGATGCATGAAGCCTGCTGGAGCCAGGCATGGCAGTACAAGCCTACAATCCCAGGACTTGGGAGGCTGAGACAAGAGAATTGCAGGCTCGAGGCCAGCCTCAGGAACTCAGTAAGGCTCTCACGCACTTGGCGAGGCCCTATTTCACAATAAAAATAAATAAATAAAAAAGGTTGGGGGTTTAACTCAGCGGTAAAATGCCCCTGGGTTAAATCCCCAGAACCAAAATAAATAAATAAATAAATAAATAAATAAATAAATAAATGAACAAGAATCCTCCAGGGGTTCCTAATGGCCTTACTGCTGCCTCCCCACCAGCCTGGGAGTTCATCACCCCTGACTTCTGAGCGCCTCGTGCATAATAGATCCTCATTAAATGCTTCATGGACAAACCAGGGATGGTGAGGGGAGAGACAGAGCAGTCGCCCCTCAACTTTCCCTCACCTTGCCACCCGCCACTCAGTCAACAAACACCACAAACACCTAATAAGTGCCAGACACTGAGCACCAGGACCCAGGCTCCATCCCTGCTGCAGAAGCAATCCTTATTCTTTATATTTTAATTTTTAACCCATTTATTTCTACATGTTCACAGTTAAATGTATTGATTTTATGATTTTTTTGTGTGTCTGTGGTATTGGGAATTTAACCCAAGGGCATTCTACTTCTGAGCTATACCCACAGCCCTATTTTATTTATTTATTATTTATTTATTTAGTGGTACTGGGGATGGAATTCAGGGCATTCTACCTCTGAGCTGCACTCCCAGCTCCCTTTTTTTAAATTTGGAAACAGGTTCTCACTAAGTTACAGAGGGCCTCACTAAGTTGCTGAGGCTGGCCGCGAACCTGGGATTCTTCTGTCTCAATTTCCCAAGTACTAGGTTTACAAGCATGCACTACCACATCCAGCTTTATTTTTTTATTTTGAAACACGGTCTCACTAAGTTACTGAGCACCTTGATATGTTGCTGAGATTGGCCTCCAACCTGCCATCCTTGGGATTATTGGCATGTGCTACCATGCCTGCTACAGGACTCCTTTTGAAGACCGGGCTCTGGAGAAACAGAGGTGAGAACTCTTACAGAGGAACAGGTGTATGGTGACAATTTGAATCCAGTTTGGGTCAAAGTTATCAATTTCTGAAAGGCCCCAGTGTTGGTTGAGGTCCCTAAGAAAAGAAATTGGCCTTGCCAGGTGTGGTGGCACACACTTGTAATCCTAGTACTTGGGAGGCTGAGACAGGAGGATCACAGGTTCAACACCAGCCTCAGCAACCTAGTGAGGCCTTCTGCAACATAGTGAGACCCTGTTTCAAAATACAATAATAAAATTGGGCTGGGAGATGTAGCTCAGAGGTAAAATGCCCCTGGGTTCCATCCCCAGTACCACAAACAAAAAAGAAAAAAAGAAATTGGCCTCATTAGAAGATGAAATGGAAAGTTAGCTCTTGGCAGGTGTAGTGGAGAGGCTATGCACAGCTGGGGTGGTGGAGACAGGCTCTGCCCTGCAGAGCAACTCAGCGCGCAGCACCTAGGGCCTTGGATGTGTTGCTCCCTTTTAGTCCATTAATTCCACTGCTGCGAACAGGCCAAGAAAGCCCTAGGTACAGAGATGCTTATCAGTACACCAGTCAGAATGGTAGAGACTGGGGGTGACCCACACGTGACCATGGGAGAGTCATTAAGGAAATCGAGACAGTCGTAGAATATTGCTCAGCCAGGGTGACATTTGTGAGGACTTTTTAGTGATGGGGGAAGTGCTCACATTAAAATGTCAGGTGGAGAAAAAACAGGATGTGAAATTATTTATGCCAGATGACAATGGCTATCCAAAAGGGCCTTGGAGACATATCGGAAGCACATGAGCCTAAGTGGTGCTGCAGTGGCTTTTGTGGGATAGAACCAGAGGGAGTTAGGATTTTTTTTATTCTGCTTTTCTATATTTTCTTTAACTAATATGCATTGCTTGTGATTTTTTTTCTTTAGATAAGGAAAATATTTTTTATCTTTTTTTTCTGATTATAATCAATATTTTGCTGGTAGGAAAAAGTTTAAAACAGCCAGGCGTGGTAGCGCATGCCTGTAATCCCAGTACTTGAGAGGCTAAGACAAGAGGATCACAGATTTGAGACCAGCCTCAGCAACTTAGTGAGACCCTGCTTCAAAATAAAAAATAAAATGAGCTGGGGGTGTACCTCAGAGGTAGAATGAATGCCTTTGGGTTCAATCCCCAGTACCACAAATAAAAATTCAAATAAATAAAAGGGCTGGTGGTGTAGATGAAAGGTAGAACCCCCCCCACACACACACACTCCAGGTTCAATCCCCAGTAGTAAAGGGTGAAAAAAAACAGAAAGGAAAAAAGAAAATAAATTAAAACAACACAGACATCCCAGGTGTGGTGGTGCACACCTGTAATCCCAGTACTTGGGAGGCTGAGACAGGAGGATCACAGGTTCAAAACCAGCCTCAGCAACTCAGTGAGGCTCTCATCAACTTAGCGAGACTCTGTTTCCAAATAAAAAATAAAATAGGGCTGGGGGTGTGGCTCAGAGGTAGAAGGCCCCTGGGTTCAATCCCCAGCACCACAAAAAAACAAAAACAAAATAAACAAAAAAACCCCACAGATGTATATGAGAGTAAAAACTGAAAGATAACTGGGCATGGTGGTGTACGCTTGTAATCACAGTACTTGGGTTGCTGAGACAGGAGGATCGCAGATTTAAGGCCAGCCTCTGCAACTTAGTGAGGCGCTTCACAACTTAATGAGATCCTGTTTCAAAATAATAAAATAGGGCTGGGGGTATATAGATCAGAGGCAGATTGCCCCTAGGTTCAATCCCCCGAACACCCCCCCAACACACACACACACACACACACACACACACACACACACACTGAAAGAAGCTCTGTAATGCCATTTCCTAGAGATAACCAGTACCAATAGCTTCTTATTATACACACACATAAACACACACACACACACACACACACACATACACATATATACTCACATACAAATACATACATATATGCACATAAATACACACATATATATGCATATATACATACAATATATATATTTTAGGTAAAAATGGGACTATATCCAAATGCTGTTTTGTTTTGTTTTGTTTTTTGGTACTGGGGATTGAGCCCAAAGGCATCTACCTCTGAGCTACACTCCAGATAAGGAGTGTAGCTTTTTATTTTATTTTTTGTTTTTGAAACAGGGTCTCATTAGGTTGCTAAGAGTGGTCTCAAATCTGTGATCCTTCTGTCTCAGTCTCCAAGTACTGGGATCACAGGTGTGCGCCACCATACCCAGCTCAAGTGTTGTTTTGAAACTTGCTTTTTTTCATGTAATATATCTATTTCTCCCTGTCATTCACATATAACAGCCTCATCCTTTTTGGTGTGTGTGTGTGTGTGTGTGTGTGTATGTGTGTGTGTGTTGCTAGGGATGGAACTTAGGGCCTTGCACATGCTAGACAAGTGCTTTGCCCCTGGGCTACAGCCCAAGCCCTATTTTTTATTATTTTAATCATGACATAGAACTCTGCAATGAATGTGTATCTTGGCCATGTGTGTGTGTGTGTGTGTGTGTGTGTGTGTGTATGTGTGTGTGTGTGTTACTAGAGATTGAACCCAGAGGCATTCTACCTTTGAGTTATATTCCTAGCCTTTTATTTATTTATTTATTTTGTTTTGAAACAGGGTCTCACTAGGTTGCTGAGGCTGACCTTGAACTTGTGATCCTCCTGTCTTAGCCTCCCAATTACTGGAATTACAAGTGTGGGCCACCACGCATGCCTCCGTGATGCACTTTTTTTTATATATATGCTTTTATTGGTGTATTATAGTGTCACATCATAATGTAAATCATAGTGATAGTGGCATACATGCACACAGCACTTGGTGGGCTTTCCCAGGCTCCCTCCTCATTCCCCCTCCTTCCCCATACAGGGTATTGAGACTGGCATTGGTATTCTCACATATGTATATAATGTCAATGTAAGTAATTCCTTCATTGATCCGCCCTCTTCCCCCTCCCCTAGACCACCTCCTAGCTCCACTGAAGTTTCTCCTCCATAATCTGAAGTTCCTCTGATATCCCAATTACTCTGGTGACTGGCTAATCTCACTTAACATAATGTTCTCTAGGTCCATCCATTTTCCTGCAAATGACATTATTTTGTTCTTCTTCATTGCTGAGTAGAATTCCATTGTGTATATTTCCCATAATTTTGCAATCCATTCATCTGTTGAGGGACACCTAGGTTGGTTCCATAATTTGGCTATTGTGAATTGTGCTGCTGTGAACATGAATATGTATATATTCTGTAATTCTCTGATTTCAGTCCCTTTGGAAAGATATCAAGGAGTGGTACAGTGGGACCATGATGCACTTTTAAGTGAGAAAAACAATCTACTGAATAGCATGTATTATATATGCTCCTTGTGTTTCAAAAAAGCCCACATGCACAAAATATACACAATTTACATATGCTTGTACACTCATACAAACACCCAGACTCACACCAGCCTTCAGGATGCTGACACAATTTGTGGTTATGTATTCATTTTCCCACTTACCTGGCAATCTCCCTTCCTTGGACTGTTAGCTCCAGGAAAGCGGGGGTCAGGTCTATGCACCAAAGAAGCTCTAGAGCCAGAACATTCCCTACTGCATGGTGGTTCCTGAGTTAATGTTTGTTAGAAGAGAGACAAAGAAATAGAAAGAAAAAGAGGGATGAGGGTGTGGCTCAGTGGTGGAGCTCTTGCTAGCATGTGTAAGGCCCTGGACTTGATCCCCAGGACCATAAAAAAAAAAAGAAAGAAAGAAGACGAAGAACAGAAAAGGAGAAGGGATAAATGAAACTTGAAAGAAAAGAAAGCAAGCAAGCCCTATCTCCCCCTTTCCCCAACTCCTCCCTCTCTGTACACCCCCCCAAAAACCCCTCCCCAAGCTTCCTATTAAAGAATATCTCCTGGGATGGCGCCATTGGCAGATGACCCAAGGGCTGAAAGTCACCACTCGGGGGATTTCCAAAATAACCAGGAAGTCAGACCTTAAAGTAGACTTAAAGTGCCAGACAGTCGGCCACTGAATCTGTCCCCTGAAGGACTTGTTTGCCACCCATGGTCTTGACGCCTGTCATGTCTGGTATTTAAGAATAATCTGCTAGTTGCCAACACTTAAAACCTAGAGATTACAGGAGTATTAGCTTACTTTGCTGCAGGATGGTAATTAGGAAGGAGGAACCAGGGAGAGAGGGACGAGGAAGACAGGAGGGCTGGGGATGGGGGTTCAGTGGCAGAGCGCTCTCCTAGCATGTGTAAGGCACTGCACAAAGAAAGAAAGGAGGGAGGGAGAGAGAGAAAATTAGAGTTGGAGAAATTTCACTTTTACAATTTTAATTGATTCAATTTTTCTTTATTTACTTGGTACTGGGAATTGAACTCTGGGGCATTCTACATCTAAGCTACACCTCCAGCTCTATTTTATTTTATATATATTTTTTCTCTTTTTTTTTTGGGGTGTGTGGTACTGGGGATTGAACCCAGGAGCATTCTCCCTCTGAGCTACACCCCACCCTATTTTATTTTATTTTATTATTTGGAAACAAGGTCTCACTAAATTGCTGAGAGCCTTGCTAAGTTGCTGAGGCTGGCCTGGAACCTGCAATCCTCCTGTCTCAGCATCCCAAGTACTGGGATTACAGGCGTGTGCCACCAAGCCCAGCTCTTCTATTTTATTTTTGAAACAGGGTCTCACTAAGTTGCTGAGACTGGCCTCCTACCTGCACTCCTCCTGTCTCAGCCTTCCAAGTACTGGGATTTTAGGCGTATACCACGAAGCCCAGCTAATTGATTAAACATTTTAAACATATTTTTATATGTTTAAAATAAAACAGATACGGAAAGCTCTATGTCTTAACTACTCCAAGGTCAACGCCATCAAGACCTATAAACAAACAAAGAAACAAACAACTTTGCCATCCGTCCCAGCATACGCCCCTGCCCATCACCCCCTCCCTTCTGCCAAGCAGGGACCGCTGGCGACACACCGGTTGCATTTTTAACTCAAGTCGCTGCGGGGGGCCGGGGTGCTTGGGAAGCGTGCAAGGCCGACCCCACGCTCCCCTCACCCCCAAGTTGCACAAGGCCCGGCCCGCGGACCCCAGGGGGTCCCCATCCGCTTTCGAAATGCAACTTTATGCAACCCTAGCCGACGAAGCTTCAAAAGTTTCCCTAAAAAGAGAAGCGAAAGAGGATGGGAAACCACGCGGAGCGACCTCAGCGGGGCGCGTCGGTGCGGCGGCGGGGTCGAGGGGGAGGCCCAGCCCGGAGCCGGCCCAGGGCCCAGGGCTGCGGCGCCGCGCACCGGGGCCGGGGCTCCCTCGCTGTCCACACAGCGTGCTGGCGAAGCCTGTTGAGTGGTCCCCCTGCGGGTGGGTGTGGCGGTACAACGAGCAAGACTGTTTTCATTTATTAACTGATTTGGTTGATAGATAGATGGTAGATGGGTAGATAGATGTTAGATAGATAATTAGATAGATGTTGCTGAGGCTGTCTTTGAACCTGCGATCCTCCTGTCTCAGCCTCCAAGTACTGGGATTACAAGCGAGTGCCACCACGCCCGGCTCTATTTTATTATTAGTATTAGTATTAGTATTATTAGTATCATTTTTCAAACAGGGTCTTACTAAGTTGCAGAGGGCCTCCCTAAGTTGCTGAGGTTGACTGAGAACCTGTAATCCTTCTGTCAGCCTCTCAAGTACTGAGATTACAAGCATGCGCTACCACGCTGGGCTGACTCCCAGCCCCCTTTTTTATTTTATTTTATCTTATTTTTGTGGTACTGGGGATTGAACCCAGGGTTAGGGTTAGAGGTAGAACCCAGTTCTACCTCTGAGCTACACCTCCAGCCCTATTTTTGGTTTTAGTTTGAAACAGAGTCTCACTAAGCTGCGGAGGGCCTCACCAAATTGCTTGAACTTGTGATCCTCCTGTCTCAGCCTCCCAAGTCGTGCACCACCACATCTGGCCTCCCGGCCCTTTTTATGTTTTATTTTGAAACAGGGAGCCTGTTTTAAAATAAAAAGGGCTGGGGGTATAGCTCAGTGGTAGAATGCCCCTGGGTTCAATCCCCAGAACCAAAAGAAAAAGAAAAAAGAAAGAAAAAGAAAAAAGAGAAGAAAAAGAAAAAGAAACAGGGTCTAGCTAAATTGCTGAGGCTGGCCTCAAGCCTATGATCCTCCTGTCTTAGCCTCCCAAGTACTGGGATTACAGGCACGTGCCACAACCTGGCTTTTAACTGATTTTAAGCTTATACACACCTAGCCATGCCTGTAATCACAGGACTTGGGAGGCTGAGACAGGAGGATCGCAGATTCGAGGCCAGCCTCAGCAGTTTAGTGACACCCTGTTTCAAAATAAAAAATAAAATATTTCTATTTAGAAAATAAAACAAAATAGTGTAGTTCAGAGGTAAAATGCATCTGGGTTCAGTCCCAGTAACACACACACATACACACACACGCCCCTCCTGTCCTCCACCTTCTCCAAGAAGCTACCCTCTCTCCCAGCTCCGGCATTCTCAGTCCCTGGAGCATCTCCTGCCTGGACCAGTGTCATCCTGGCCGCCTGTGGAACCGCAGAAGGGAAGGAGACAATCCCTGGGTTCAATCCCCAGCACCAAAAAAAAAAAAAAAAAAAAAAAAAAAAAGGCAAGCCCCAGCTCCCCCTATGCTCCCTGCCCCTGCCCTTGCCCAACCCCCCTGCACCTCCTCCCACTCCAGCCCCTCATTGGAAAACATCACAAAGGGTAGTCTTCGTGTCCCACAGTTATGGGCATTCTGAAAGGCTCCAGGGAACTTCCAAAATAACAGGAAGCCAGGCCTTAAAGCTGGCCTTCCAGGTGGGTGTATTGAATCTATCCCCCCCAACTTGTTCTACATGCAGTCTTGAAAGTGCGATATATAGATATATATGGTGTGTGTGTGTGTGTACGCACGCGTGTGCGCACGTGTGTGTTTTACTGAGGATTGAACCCAGGGGCTTTCTACCACTGAGCTACACCCCAGCCCTATCTTATTTTTCATTTTGAAACACGTTCTCACTAAGTTGCCGAGGGCTTCACTAAATTGCTGAAGCTGGTCTTGAACTGGCGTGTGCCACCATGCCCGGCTTGAAGGTGTTATATGGATGTTTAAAAATAATTGCAGGTGAGCCAGGAGTGGTGGTGCATGCCTGTAATCCCAGTACTTGGGAGGCTAAGATGGGAGGATCTCAGGTTTGAGGCCAGCCTCAGCAATTTAATGAGGCTCTCAGCAACCTAGTGAGACCCTGTTTCAAAATAAAAAGTAAAAGGACTGGAGGTATAGCTCAGAGGTAGAATGTCCCTAGTTTCAATCATATATATATATACTCACACATATACATACGTATATATATGATTGTATGTATATATGTATACATATATATATATATACATATGTATATGTGTGTATATACATATATACATATGTGTGTATATATAGACACACACACACACATATATACACACACACACATATATATATGCAATAATTTCAGGTGCTAGGGCTATCGCTCACTGGTAGTGTGTGCTTAGCATGCTTAAGGTCATGAGTTTGATTCCCAGAACCACATAAAATTCTCTAGTTAGTTGTGAACAGTTAAGATCGCAGTGAAGAACAATGCCACATGTGGCATCCGGTCACTGCTCCGCAGGCTTTTAGATGTGCCACCGGAGCCAGTGAGGTTTCTGCTCTAAGTGCTTTAGGCCAAGGAAATCAGAGTAGCGGAACTTGCAGTGGGGCAAGCATGGTGTGGGAAGGTGCTGCAGTCAGGAACCCTGAGACTCCACAAATGCAAAGCTCTACAAGGCTAAAGCCTGGCTTTGCCCCCAGGAATGTCATAGTGGGCTCGGGCCTCAGTTTCCCCAGGTGCTCTTTCAGGTGCTGTAGACCCAGCGTGTTAGACATGTCAGGACCCCCCACCACCACTGGTGATGAGTTCTCAGTTTCCCCTCACTTGGAGGCATTCCTCAGGGGCGGTCATGGTCACTGTCCTAGTCCTTGGGGCCGGGCTCTGGATCCTGCCATCTCCCTTCAGCCCTCTTCCCTCCCTCCATGCTGCGGCTCGACACCAGCCCTGCCCGTGACCCACCACCCTGCACATCCCCTGACCCAGTACAGCCCTGGACCCGCTGTCTCCCACCCCAGGACCCCACTTCCTTTGGATGCTCTGCCTGTGGGGAGCCTTCTACACTGTTCCTCTTTCTTCACTGTGGCCAGGAGCCAGCTGCGGGAATGTGGCTGCTGCTTCTCTGGGAGAAGAGCCTGTGTTCCACCCCCAAGCCTCTTATGCACCCCCCAAGCCGTGTGGCCTGTTCTGGGCTAGCCTCGCCCCTTCCCTTGGCTCATCTCCCTGACCCCCTCTGGTTCCATCGGACTCACCCACACCTTCTAACCCACCTCAGGTCACTGGTGGGCCTGGCCAGGACATTTGCCTATTGAGAGGCGCATGCATTAACGATACAGTACTTATGACTTTCTTGTTATTTATTTTAGCTGTTCACTATACTGATTTTTTTAATTGTGTGTGTGGTGTGTAAGTGTTCTAGTGAAGTCACAGTCGCCTGGAGTCCCTACATGCCTTTCCTGACGGTACTGAGGCAACATTGCCTTTCCACTGTGGTAATGTTTGGTGGCTTGAAAGCGGAAACTCCGGGGCCTCAGCAGGAGCAAGCCGCGGCCCCGCCCTGGGACAGCCACTCGCAATGCCCAGATGTGCCACTGTCACTTCAGAGTGTCCCAGATGAAGCAATAAAAAAGATAACTTTCACCCAGATGTGGTGTCACGTGCTTGTAATCCCAGTGCCACACACACACACACACACACACACACACACACACACACACACAAAGATAACATTCATTGAATCTGAGCCTTGGGGCCCTCATCCTTTGGACTTTCTGGGTGATGAAGCAGGAAGTCCACAGAAAGCACTTCAGCTGCTGATTAGAGTAGGAACCAGACTGGCCTCTGTCCAGGGAGCACCAATTCTACTTGAAAGAATGACTGACAATAGCCGAGTGCACTCGCCTATAATCCCAGTACCTGGGAGACTGAGACAGGAGGATGGCAGGTTTGAGGCCAGCCTCAGCAACTTAGTAAGACCCTGTTTCAAAATAAAAAAATAACAAGGAGCCAAGTGCAGTGGCTCACACCTATAATCCCAGTGCTTGGGATTACAGGAGACTGAGACAAGAGGATCACAGGTTCCAGGCCAACCTCAGCAACTTAGTGAGACCCTGTTTTAAAATAAAAATTAAAAAGGCTGGGGCTATAGCTTGGAGGTAGAATGCCCTTGGGTTCAATCCCCAGTAGCTAGTAGCTAAACGAATGAATGAATGAATAAACAGGGCTGGGGATGTAGAATGCCCTTGGGTTCAATCCCCAGTAACACACACACACACACACACACACACACACACACACACACACACAACGATATTGCAACAGAATGAAAACAGAAGCAGATAGGAGGATCCAACCTTATATTAACAGTCATTTGAGAGATTTGCAGAAGTGTAAATTAAGAAATAAAAAAGAAACAAAAAAGTCAGAATAAGAGACTTGCAGAAGTATAAAACAATGCTACTTTTCTCACTGGGTTTCTTTGTTAGTTTTGGATATGAAGTTCATTTTTCTAAAAATGTGTTATGTTTACATGGAATTAATTAATTAATTAATTAATTGGTTAGTTACTTATTTTGTGGCACTGGGGATTGAACCCAGGGACATTCTTCCTCCAAGCTACACCCTCAGCCCTTTTTATCTTTTGTTTTGAAATAGGGTCTTGCTAGGTTTCTGAGAGTCTCGCTACATTGCTGAGGCTGTCCTCAAACCTGTGATTCTCCTGTCTCAGCCCCCCAAATTCTGGGAGTACAGGTATGTGCCACCATGCCTGGCTATTTTTGTTATTTTTTTGATAAATTAATAAATATTTGGGTAATTAAGATTTCTTAAGACTGTGATGGTGTTCCAAGATCAAAAAATTTGAGAACCACTAATTTATGTAAAATTAGGAAGGGAACATTTCAAAGTAATTAATTGAAAATAATAAGGGCACATTTTAAGCTTTTTTTTTTTGCGGTACTGGGGGTTGAACCCATGGACATTCTACCTCCGAGCTACACCCCCAGCCCTATTTTTTTTCTTTATTTTGAAACAGGGTCTCCTAAGTTGCGGAGGGCCTCACTAAGTAGCTGAGGCTGGCTGCGAACCTGGATCCTCCAGTCTCAGTCTCCCAAGTACTGGGATTACAAGTGTGTGCCATCACGCCCAGCCTAAGCTATTTATTTTTTAAAAGGAGGCAGGGACCTCTTCACACCCAGAAGGATGGCTAAAATAAAAATGGCAAAGCCAGGCGTGGTGGTACATGCTTGTAATCCCAGAACTTGGGAGGTTGAGACCGGAGGATCACAGGTTCAAGGACAGCCCCAGCAAGTAGATTCTCAGCAACCTAGCGAGACCCTGTTTCCAAATAAGAATTAAAATCTGGCTGGGGGTGTAGCTCAAAGGTAGAATGCCTCTGGGTTCAATCCCCAGTACCACAAAAATAAAATAAAAATGGCAGACAATGCCGGGCGTGGTGGCGCACGCTTGTAATCCCAGTACTTTGGGAGGCGGAGACCGGAGGATCCGGGTTCGC
>PVJS01046521.1:0-15792 GCA_004027185.1 Glis glis
TCTCTCTCTCTCTCTCCCTGTCTCTCTCTCTCTCTCTTCCTGTCTCTCTCTCTCTCTCTACTTAGTGAAGGCCCTCCGTAACTTCGTGAGACCCGGTTTCAAAATAAAGTATAAAAAAATAGGGCCAGGGTTGTAGCACAGAGGTAGAATGCCCCTGGGTTCAGTCCCCGGTACCGTAAAAAAAAAAAAAAAAATTAAAGTTACAGATTCTTTCCCCTTCCATGTTGGTCTCCTTTCTTCCTATCCATGTTTCTTCCATGCTACCTGGGTGAGAGTGGGAACAGAGAGTCCTCCCCGAGCACCCAGGTGCTCAACTGAGACATGGAATAATAGACAGTATCATGAAGAGGTCTGCCTCTGTTCTAGACTCATTATAACAGAGCTTACAAAGATGCCTCAAAAGTCTAGCCCACCGGGAAGCTAATGGCCTGCTAGAACAAAACTCAACACTGCGCAAGAGAGAATGACAGAATCTAGGGTATCAGCATCACAGCATCTACGATATTAAACACACAATAAAAAAAATGACTACATACGAAAACAAGCAGGAAAATGTAACCCACGATTAGGAGAAAAAAAGCTCAACGAAACACTCCTAGACATGCCAGCAATGTTAGAATTCGCAGACAGAGGTTTCAAATGACCTATACAAATGCATTTAAATACTTAAAGGAAGAGAGGGACACAGCGGTGAACAGCTGGGGGTTTCAGCAGAAAAACCCCAGCTGTTAAAAAGAAAAAATAGAAATTAAAAAACTGAGAAATATGTGTGAAATGGAGAATTCACCGGATTGGCTTACTGGCAGATTAGATACTGCTGAAGGAAAGATCAATGCACTTAAGTGCAGGGTCCTAGAAATTACCCAAAGGAGGTACAAAAAGAAAAACACACATCCTCCATTGGTATGCACTTAGTAACAGAGTTTCGAAATATATGAATATATAATTAAGCCGGGTATGATGGCGCACACCTGTAATCCTAGTACTTTGGAGGTTGAGATTGGACAATCGTAGGTTTGAGGACAGCCTCCGCCAGTAGTGAGACTCTCAGCAACCTAGGAGACCCTGTTTCAAAATAAAAAATAAATGTAGCTTGGAGGTAGAATGCCCCTGGGTTCAATCCCCAGTAATCCCCCAAACACACATACACAAAGACATAATTAAGGAAAGAAAGAGACAAATTTAGAAACAACTCAGTGAGTTTAGTATTTCTCTTTCTGTGATTGGTAAAACTGGTAAACCAAAAGTCCAGTGAGAACACGGAATATTTGAACATCATCGTCAAGTAACACATGATTTCTGAAACAATACGGTGGGGAAAAGAAAGGCATTTTCACAAATTACCCTGGAACTGGATGACTATATAGAAAAAGTGAACCCTAACGTCCCCCTAACACATGCAGTGGGTTCAATAAACAGGGCCCCACCCCCAACTCACATCCACCGGGAACTGCAGAAGGTGACCGTACTTGAAAGTAGAGAATTTGCAGATAGATTCAGTTTAAGACACTGCGATGAGGTCATCTGGCGTCCTTATAAGGGAAAGGACAGGAAGACTTCAGAGATGCACAGGAAGAAACCCACCAAAATGATAATTTTTTAAAAATAAATATTGGTGGGGATTGTAGCAAGGGGACCTCTTGCTTTGTGTCATGAGGACTTCTTGAGTTGACGCGGTCCCTCTGAGGGTGGAGGACGCGTCTTGTTCATCTTGGACAGTTTGGCATATCACTAAAGGGACCCTCAGTCACTGTCAACATTTGCTTAGTGTGTGAGTGAAGATGAAACCGCACATGCCGCTGTCCCTCCCCGGGAGAGGGCTAGGGATTCTCATGGTCATTTTAAGGTAGGTTGTTGCAGCGACTTGGTCAATGGATCAGTCCTCAGGGAACCGCACACTGGTGCCTGCACAGCGAACTTGTCTGCAGCAGAGAGGGAGGGAGGCCAAAGGGGACCTGGTCAGGCTCCTGGCTGGCCGCTGGCCATTAGCAGGAAGTTGATCACAGGTGCAGAAAGAGGAGGAGCTGCAGCTTAGGGTCCAGGGGCCAGGTGCAGAGCACATATGGGGACTGACTTGTTTTGACAGCTGTCCACTTCTGGCAGACTTTTTTGAAGACCTGTTGTTTTTTTTTTTTTGGCACTGTTGATTGAACCTAGGGGCATTCTATCTCTGAGTTACACTCCAGCCCTATTTTATTTTTTATTTTGAAACAGGGTCTCACTAAGTTGCTGAGACTGACTTTGAACCTGCCATCCTCCTCTCTCAGCCTCCCAAGTACTGGGATTACAGGCGTGCGCCACCACGCCTAACATGAAGACCCAATTTTGTTTTTAATTTCTTGTGCAGTTCTGTCTGCCCGGTCATTTCTAAAGCTGAAATTTACAGACTGTACTTTATTTCTTACATGACCTCAGGTTTAAAGCACTCCAACAATGTTTTTAAATTAAGCCACTTTGCTTGATTGTTGTGCAGAGCCTGCAGAACCACCCCAGAAACGGTGGGGTGGCTGTTTGCATATTAATTATCCTAGAGGCACACCCTCTCTCACAACTGAGCAGGGGTGAGGCTAAAGATTGTCAGGCATACAATTTTTTTTTTTTTTGCAGTACCGGGGATTGAACCCAGGGGCATTCTACCTCCGAGCCACACCCCCAGCCCTATTTTTTATTCTTTATTTTGAAACAGGGTCTTATAAAGTTGCAGAAGGCCTCACTAAGTAGCTGAGGCTGGCTGTGAACCCGGATCCTCCGGTCTCAGCCTCCCAAGTACTGGGATTACAAGCGTGCGCCACCACGCCCAGCTTTTCAAATTGTTTTTGAAAGTAGACTTGGAAAGTCACCTTTTGTTCACTTGGTCCCCTGAAAATTACCACCATACACTCAAAGTTGATGATGCTATTAATGGCTCTGCCTGGGGACAGATGTGGCTGAATTTTGGATAATTAAAATCCTTGGTCAAATTTGACCAGTGTGAACAGTGACTCCCGATTATTTGGGAGTGTCTTTGAGGCAGAATCCAGACAGCTGAGCTGGGGCAGCACTGAGGGGAGAAGGCCCCCTGGCTCTGGTCCATGTGGGGACAGGCAAAGCACATCAGTGTCCTGAACTTTCTCAGAGAGACAGACCCTGAGCTCTGGGAAACCTTGGTTGTCCAAATAGTTTTCTTTTAGAGGTGGGGGCAAGTGAGGCTGTCTTGGTTTGGGGCGGGGGGGGGGAGATTATGTGCTTCTTTTGTTTTATTTGTAGAGTTCATGAAACAACATATTGCTCAAAAATACTTCTAGGGACATACACATTTTTGGAAACAAATTTAGAAATGCTTTTTCTATCCCATTTTTTGTTGTTGTTGTTGTTCTGAGTAATGATGTGCTGCATGTTTGTATGATAGGTCAGTTCTGGGTAGAAAAGCGGTGAAGCAGAGCTAGCTAGCTTGCTCAAGGTTTGATTTTCTCTAAGTCGAGATTTTAATCATCAGTTTTATTTTATTTTATTTATTTATTTTTGCAGAACTGGGGATTGAACCCAGGGGCATTCTACCTCTGAGCTATACCCCCAGCCCTATTTTCTTTTAATTCTTTATTTTGAAATAGGGTCTCACTAAGTTGCAGAGGGCTTCACTAAGTAGTTGAGGCTGGCTGTGAACCTACGATCTTCCTGTCTCAGCCTCCCAAGTACTGGGATGACAAGTGTGTGTCACTACACCCGGCTTAATCATAATTTTTAGATAAGAATGATTATTCTTCCTTCTATATGCCTCTTATTTACAAACACTTTCTGTTTGGTTTTCCCAGATATATGTATATTGTGTGTGTATATATACACACACGTACTATGTGTATATATGCACACACATATGATGTATGTAACACAGAGGTAGAATGCCCCTGAGTTCAATCCCCAGCACCAAATAAATAAATACATAAATACATAAATAAATAAATAAACTGTTCCCACCTCCCAACCCCCCTCTCCAGAACACATGCCTGCAATTCAGCCCTAGGTTTCTGCCCTGGAATCAGAAGACATCCCCGGAGTAGTGGATGACCAGGGACTGGTCCCTGCACTGGTGAGTCCCGTGCCCGGCCTGAGGGAGGAGTGGCACCCTGGGGCTGCCCCTTTGCTAAGCAGAAGCCAGCTCTGGTCTGAGAAATCAAGCTTCTCCCCTGGGGATGGACTTCAGTGGTCCCTGTGGCACCCACTTGGGGAGCCTTTGGGGGTAAACAGCAGCAAGGGACGTTGGTGAGGAGAGAAGGCGGGAAAGCTCAGGAAGACTCAGATGCCTCCGTGGGGCACATTTGTCACCCTTTCCCTCTCTGTCCTCCTGACACCCTGCAGTGGTCCCACAGCGCAGGGCGGTGGTCTGGGGAGCAGGATATTGTGAGCATAGACCCGGGGCTTCTTTATCTATCCTCCATCCTTACTGCAGTCCCAGTTGCAAGCTTGTTTAAACCCTTCTTACGCTCAAATCCACTTATTCATTAAAAGGCACCATAAATAAAATGCTCCCCACCGTTCCAGTGGCTGGGTTCTGAAGAGCTATTCGTGGGTTCCTAGAGAGAAGCACGCAGAGCCCTGCCTCAGCGATGCCAGATAATTGCAGAAGTGTGGCGAGTGGACCGCCGGGAATGGAAGCGTCTTGGATTGCACCAGCTCTCCGGGAGTGTGCGTGCGGCCTGCACACTGTCACTGTTTGAGCGAGTATTCCCAAGGACAGCCAGCACTGGAAGGGGTTAATGTCGCCCTGATCCTGAGACCAGCCATTATGAAGACACCTTCTCATCCAGAAATGGAGGCCATAACTCGATAGGATTCTGCTTTCCAGCTGCAGGAAAGGTTGCTGGAGGCGGGCTGCTGCCCCTTCCCTGCGTCAGGAGTGCCCCTGGGGGACGGGGAGGGTGCAGATCGCTCTACTTTTTCTGTCTTGTTTGAGGCCCAGGAACCCTTGGAGAAACCAAGTGCGGTATTTGTTATGAGTGACAAATATATTGCATCTTTAATTACTGCACATCACAGGCAGCGGAACGAGACTGGTAATGGTCCTTGTGCAGCTCAGGAGACGGGGAAGTGGTCACCTGGGCATATTTAGGCGAATGGCTGCTTCTAAAAACACAGCTCAACGTCGATGTCAGCACTGCGCTTCAACGTCCCGTTAGTGTTCAGTGGCGGAGGACCTGCACGTGTCTCCAGGAGCTACTTTGTCTGAATGCCCCCCCCCCCCAGTTGTCGAGGTCTAGCTGAGAACCTTAAGCTAATCTGCTCACCCTGATTCCATCGCACATTACCAGTCTGCTTGGGGAGTGCCAAGGTAAGTTCAGTCTTATGGAGTGTGGCAGGGACTCTCATTGGTTACTACCTGCATGCTTGGTGGTGGGAACTGAAGGTCTGGAGACCATATGCACATGACTCCCCTAGACTGTCACATCTGTAGTTGCATTTTCTAAAGGTAGTGCTAAATGACCTGCCTGTCAGATTTGACAGCACTGATTAACAGGGAACAGATATGTGCAGAGGACACAGAGAGGTTCCAGTTAGTGGGTTGTTTTGGTGCTGGGGATTGAACCCAGGGGTGTTCTACTTCTGAGCGACACCCCATGCCCTATTTTATTTTTTATTTTGAATGAGAGTCTCACTAAGTTGCGGAGAGTCTTGCTAAGTTGCTGTGGCTGGTCTCAAATCTAAGATCCTCCTGTCTCAGCCTCCCAAGTACCAGGATTGCAGGCATGAGCCACTATGCCCAGCTTTTTTTTTAGAGTTTTTTAAACACACAAAATGAGAAGCTGAGAGACAGGAGAGAGGCACACGTTAAAGAGAATTCCCATTATAAAGGGAAAAGTGAGTGGGCCGACTCCATCTGTGTGTTTTATTCAAGGAATGTTGCAGGATGTTGTCCCTCAGGAGGGAGCAGGGATTCCTCCTCCAGAAACCCATTTCCCAATACTGACTGATAGGAGAGGAACCCTAAAATGCTGAGGCCTCTTGGAAACATGGAGGGCTGGGAGGAGGCGGAGGGGAAGCGTGGGCTTTCACCTGTTTGTTTCTATTAGTCATTCATCTACCTTCTTGGGATTTTGTGAACATTTAAAATTCATGTGAGTTCATGGGAGCCTGATTTCTCCTCTTAGCTCACATGGCTGGGGGAGACTTGCAGATTTTTAAGGAAATTCAACCTGAGTGCGTGTGTGTGTGTGTGTGTGTGTGTGTGTGTGTACGTGCGCACTGTATTCTGGTGCACTTGGAGCAAGATGGGCTGTGGGAACAGAGGCTGGTCATGCACGGCAGCCCCCGAAAGGGGCTAGCGGTTCCTAAGTGGGAGGTCTGGAAGGCTGACAAGCCTGGGCAAGGAGAAGCCCCTTGTCCGTCGACAGCAGTGAGTCTTGGAGATGCTTCCTAAGCTCTTGGATGAATTTCAACCTCTGGCCAGTAGCCTTGATGTGGACGTGACCCGCTATCGAGGCCTCCAGAGTCGCCTTGTGGGAGGACAGGGGCCTGAGCTGCATCTTTGTTCATGTGCAGAGGCCTGTGTGCTGCCCAAGAGCTCAGGAAGACTGAGGGGTTCCAGAGCACCCAAACCTCAGAGTCGACCAGAGCCTTAGCAAATCTCCCTTTGCTTGGCTTCTGTTGATTGGGGTCACTGTCTTTATAAGGACAGAAGTCAGGGACACAACCAAACCCCCAGGGGCCCGTGGTGTGAGGGGCTCAGCTGGAGTAGCGGGTTCCCCATGGGAGCTTCGCCTGTTTGTTAGGGGGGAGGAGGCAGAGAGGGGCTTCCCACCTTGTCTCGGGCAGGCACACGAGACCTTTTCCAGGCAAGAGTGCTGAGAAGGAGGTAAAGTCACACTACGTTTGTTTTTCTGTCTCAAGACTGTTTTGGCCCTTTAGAGTCCTTTGTGGCTCCATTTCAGAATTCTTGTCTTTCTATTTCTGTGGAAAATGCCATTGGAATTTTGATAGAGGTTTTGTTGAGTCTGTAGATTCCTTTGGGTAGCATGGGCATTTTAGCGATAATATCTTCCAATCCATGAACACTGGATATCTTTGCATTTATTTGTGATTTCTTCAATTTTCCTCATCAATGTTTCATAGTTTTCAACATGCAGATCTTTCACTTCCTTGCTTAAATTTTATCCCCAAGTAGTTTATTGTCTTTGATGCTATTATAAATGGGATTGTCTTCTTGATTTCTTTTTTTCAGACAGATTGTTATTGGTGAAAAGGAATGTTACTCCCTCACCAGTCATTGGAGTATTTAATACAAGTTCTTTGCATACCTTATAGTTAACACTCACAAAATGACGGCTTATAATTGGTAGGGTTAAAAGCGTAACTATCATATGAAAAAACTAGATTTCTTGGGTTTTAATTTATATATTTAAATAATTTGCTAAGCAAGCACAAGATTATGGGCGCTACCCATGTATTTGTATTACATGTGGTAGCTACCAATTGAGTAGTTATATATTTAAAAGCAATCTAAGTTCTTATGAAATGCTAGAAGTGGGCAGGGTCTCTGTGTCACTAGCTTTTCTTCTTTCTTCTCAAACGTAGAGCTGCGAGGGGAGATGGGAGACATCAGCTCAACTCCACTGTCTTCTGTTTGGGCATGATTTGGGGCACTTTTAGTTAAACGAGAAATGCTCTGTCTATAACCAGGTTAGCTACCTGAGTTTCCCCTTCTAATCAAACCAGTATTTCCTTCCAACTGGCCCCCCTCACACAGGTGAATCTATTTTAAAATGATTTGATTTTCTCCTGCTCCAATTGTCCCCTCAGATCACCTCTTCAATTATTTTTAAGTCCTTTATTATTTCCTTTTAACTAAGGTGGTGGACTTGTTCTAGAGATCCAGCTTCCTTTAGAAGAGGATGACTACACATGAAGATGAATGGGGTTTCAAATTCACCTTTGACAATTTTATTTGCACACTATTTAGAGCAATCATGCTAAGTGCACACCTGGAAAGGTGCGGTGCATATAACTGAGGCCCACTCAGTCAGCCGTCCTTGTCCCATACTCCCCGGACCACACTGAGCAGGAGATTATATTTTCACTCAGTTACTTTCAGAGTCTTGGACCCTCTTTGGTTCAGTGACTCCAGGAAACATGGAGGAGTTAGACCCCAGAGGCCAGGTCTGTGCTAAGCCGTAAGTCTGTATGGTGAGGAATCTTTTGTGTGCAGCAGCGAATGGCAGCAGCTTGGGGAGGCATGGTGCTTCAGCATGACCTAAATTCCTATCTCTGCTCTGATCAGCTGTAACTATGATTTTTTCTGTGGTCTGTTGCTCAGGCACGCTCCACCCTGAGCTGGTCCCCCTTCGGTCTCTTCTCCCTGGACCTGCGTAAAGACCTACATGAGTGGGTAGGCCCTGTGCATTTGTCAGTTATTACTCCAGTTCTCTGATCTGCATCTGGCTAACTCACTCTCCCTTTGTTTCATTACATGGATGGAAATTTGAGAGTAACTAGGTAAGTTATCTTCCAGACCAGCGCTTTGAGACGGCTCAAATGCTGAACCCAACAAACATTGGGAAGACAGCAGGCACTGAAATGGATGGTATCATATCTTTAGCACACTGAGAGTTATACTTCAAATGGAATTCAATGGTAAAATAATTAAGCCACTGCAGTGGCACCCACCTGAAATACAGGAACTCGGGAGGCGGAGGCAGGAGGATTCCAAGTTCAAGGCCAGCCTGAGCAACTTAGCGAGATCTTGCCTCAGAAAAGTAAAAGTTAACTAGTATGAATGTACCCTGAATAGAATTCTAAAATGAAATCGAGTCAGGTAAATAAAGCTGTGTACCTGAAGACCTTCTCTAATCACTACCCTTTGAACTTTATAAAACATGGTAAATATTGGCACTTGACTCAATGAAAATAAAGTTTGATGAGAGAAGAGTTTGAAGTGGAATGCTGCCACTTTTAATGCAATATTTGACTTAAATTCAATTCCTAGAAACCTGAGATGAATGTGACTCATGTATCAAAACACCAAGCTTAATTTATTGTGGCCTTAAATACACAGCAAGCTTACAAGTGAATGCATACACACACACACACACACACACACACACACACACACACACACACACAGTATATATATATATATATATATATATATATACTAATATATATACACTAATTCCTTAAGAGCAGTCAGGGGACACAGTACATCAAATTTCTTGGCATGTTGTGAATATTAATATCCCCAAAGTGCCAATGTCAAATGATTTGACTTGAAATCACAAAACCGGAGTATCTTTTTGTCTGTAGATAAGGTCCAACCTCTTTCATCTTGACTATCAGCAAGTTCTCAGACTCTGGTTGTTTTCTTTCCTTTTTAAAAAAATTCTGAGCAAGCTCTTTTTCCCTGACATAACAGGACATAAGAAAGTGAGTGATTATTACGAGAGCGATTTTGGCTTTAGCAGGTCCATGGAAGAAGCGGTAGATCGCCGTCATGTTTCTGTTTTATTTTGCTTAGCATCAGCATGCATGTGCAGCAGGGACCGGTGGGCCACACTCAGGGTGGGGAAGTTGGGGGAGGGCTGCATGGAATTCCCATTTTGGGAATGCATAGATATGACGCTACTAGAAACACGTAATGTGGCAATTTTACCAGATGACTGTTCCCCGGGCTGCCACGTGATGGATGGATTTGAGCGGCAGCGCCCCCGTCTTGGAGAGCATGTTCTGGGTCACATGACTGCTGGGCAGGGCCCTGGGCAGCCCCGTCTGGCTCTGGCTTCAAGGGGAGTCTACTTCCCCTCCCCGAAAGGTGTTTTCAGTGGAAGAGCAGTTGCCGTTCACTCCCAGCCTGATAGTTTTTAAGTGCTGAGTTATATTTTATTTGTTTACTTATTTGAATTGGGGATTGAACCTCGGGGCATCTACCTCTGAATTACATCCCAGCCCTTTTCATTTTTAAATTTTGAAATAGGGTCTTCCTAACTTACTGAGGGTCTTGTTAAGTTGCTGAGGCTGGCCTCAAACTGGCAATCCTCCTGATTCAGCCTCCCAAGTACTGGGAGATTACAAGTGTGCCCCGCCACACGTGGCGCTGAGTTCTATTTTAATTGCTGACATGGTACCATTGGGGTTAATATATGGCAAGAGGTTGTCGAAATTTTTCTTACCTTAATTTATTTTCTTTCTTATTTGGGGGAGAAAGGATATGACGTGGATAGGTTTCTATTATAAGAAAGACTTTTCCCTTTGTCTATGATCATATCTGGAAGAAAAAAAGATAAAAGTGATAAAGATATAAACTGTATATGAAGTAAGTAAAATTCGTCATCATGCACATTTGGGCGAGACTATTCCCATTCTCTTGGGACTCCCCTTTCAGGAGCGCTACCTCTTCCCCCTCCGTTTGCACGGCCTCACCCCGCCATCTTTAGTTTGGAAGTGATTTTGCCCGAGGGATGCACTTTTGCAATAGAATTTAATGGTCGGCGATGAACGAGCAACAGAGGAAATGGCAGCTTTATGGCCTTTTCTGTTGTTGTTAAGGGAAAAATATTGGCGCCCTCCTCGGCCCCCTGCGCCTCTTCTCCTCCCTCCACCCACCCTGGCTGCCCCGGGAGCTCCAGTGTGTGAATGGTTCGGTTTCCACTCAAAGGAAGACTTATTACTTTAATGTCGGTGTGATATGCAACCTTGCTGAAGACACCACGGAGTGCCTTCTCCTGTGTTTGTATATGTTTTAATTCCTTGCAGCCCAAGAGAATATTTATGCGTTAGAAGAATGAAGCACCTTATGCTCTTCTTGAGTCTTTCCTTTCTGAATTAGACCTTGGGGATCAGTGACAGAGACCCAATGACAAAGGCAAGAGCAGGCGACACCAAGGACACAGAAATTGCACGGCGAGAGGCATCGCACAGCTTTTAAATTCTTTTCTGTGGACTCTCTGGTTTCTGTGTCTGAAAATGTTTGCGAAAAGGAGACACACCTCTAAATGAGGAGAATTCCGATTTTCCAGGCTTCTTATCTTACTCAGATGTTGGCTTAAATACTGTAGTTGTAATCTTGAGCTGTAGTTTTATTTACTTGAGATTTTGAGAAGACTCCAGTTTCCTGGAGACGTTCTGGTGGGCGCGGTGCCTGACCTTGGGCTGGAGGAGCAGCGGTACACCTGCGCCCTGCCGCCGATCCAGCTCGCGCTAGAAGTTTTGCAAAGTTGTTGATCCTCTGCCAAATATACCAGTAATTCTGCCTAAGTGGGGGAACTGGTTTTACCATCCATTATCCCACTTACTTAAGTGTGTGTTGGTCCAGGTGGAACCGTAGTTCATGTCCATCTCTGACCTTACGCTGTAGACAACCCGCCTTGTGAGGACTCCAGTAACGCGACCTCCATTTGCAGGTGATGAATCTGAGGCTCCACAGGAGCAATTGGCCCCCAAGGCTGGTGCTGGAGCGCAGACCCCTGTAGAGGGTAAGTCCTCCTGTTCTTCATGGACCTGGGAATTTCAGGTCGAGTCTGCACATGCTTACTTCCCGATCAAAAGCCTAATTAGTCAGGATGGCTCAGATCTCTTGGGACATATTCATTCTACTTAGATAATTCTAGAAAACTGGGCCTGGAAAAATGGATAGTAAAATGGAAACTCCTTAGCCAGGCATGGTGATGCATACCTATAGTCCCAGCTACTCAGGAGGTTAAGGCAGGAGAATTTCAAGTTCAAGGCCAACCTCAGCAACTTTGTGAGAACTTGTCTCAAAATAAAAAAAAAATTAAAAAGGGTTGAAGATGTAGCTCAGTATGGGAGACACTGGGCTCAATCCCTAGTACTGCAAAAATAAATAAATAATATATAGATAGATAGATAGATAGATAGATAAATAAAAAGCTAAAAAGCAAAGCAAAACCAAAAACAAAATCGAAACCCCTCCAGTTTCTTGGAAGGGAGTTTGTCCTGGTCCACAGAACCATTTCCAGGTCTGGCTGGCAGGTAGTCATCAGCTCAGCCTCTCTTTCCCTGTGTGGGGTTCACAGCCATGTGGGAATGGGCATTCCCCCCTCTTGATTTCCTCTTAACAGTGACCCTGGGGTATAAAGATGTTAGATGCCAGGGTCTTATTCATTTCACCAGCTCTGACTGTAAAACTACAATGCACGATATAAAACAGGGTCTGTAGAGGGGAGCACACAGGTTGGTTAGTGATAGGTTCTATGACTCCAGTTTGTGGGTCCAAAGCAAGCTGGCTGAGGGACCCTGTGCCGATGGCACAGCTCCAGGCTTGACTGTTGTCCTGATATAAGGACAGGCATGTGATGAACTAAACATACACACAGAGTTGCAAGCAATCCTGGGGAAATTGTGGTCAGAGGGGTGGATGGAACAGTGTTAGTTAATACCTGGTTGTGATATTGTACTGTATGTACTATCAAAAGATGTTACCATTGGCGGAAATTGAGTAAAGGGTACTAGATATTCTTTCCCTATTATTTCTTCCAACTGCATGTGAATCTATGCTTATTTCAATAAAATGTTTAATTTTAAAAAGTTACACTTAACTGCCTACATATAACATACAAATCTCTAAGTTACCAAAGCCATGGGGCAAGTATCATCTGATGAGACAGGAAAGTGAAATCGTGCTCTTGAAGATCTTGACTGTGGAGAATGTTTTCCAGACAGATTCATCAACACCATGACAACCGATGAGCACACTCTCGTTAGTCTGCAAGATGGAACCCCATGGAAGTTCTGAGACAGGGATGAAGAGCTCGGGACTGTGCTGGCGAAGCCACTTCATTGTTTCCCTGATTATCAACATAATGTCACTTATAGAAATACAGGAAAATAGAATAAAGCACAAAGAGGAAAAAAGTCTATAATCCCAGGACTTGGAGATAACCACGCTTAACATTTCATTATAATTCCACTGACCCACATATAACAAGTAGTTCCCCATTACTAGGAAACTCCTGCGGCCAATGTTTCCATGGCGTCATAAAGTCTGCTAGGAATGGTTTTCTTGTGGTGCTCAGCTATGTGGGGTTCAGGGGGTGTTCACTCTGATTGGCGAGGTATCCTTTCTGTGCAGTCAGGTCATGATCTATGGAATATTTTGAATACCTCTCCTACATTGTACCATTTGGGGTAGCCATTTTCTTGATATTGGGTAGACGAGACGTTGTGAACGTTTCATTATGATAAGCCATGCAGTAATGGAAGTTGTTTTGCTTAGTGGCTTTTCTGAATTTCGAGTTATGCCTTCAGGATAGAGTCCCAGGAGCAGAGTTAATAGGTGATAATGGGTGGCTGTTTTTCAGGCTTCTCATATGCATTGCCAAATTGCTTTCCCAAAGGGCTGTGATCTTCAGACACACACACTGCATAGGGGCTTTCCAACAATAGGCCCTCCTTCGCCCTGCAACTCTTATTACAATATTACACATAAAAGATGATGCTTAAATTCTTTTTTTTTTTTTTTTTGGTACTGGGGATTGAAGCCAGGGTCATTCTACCTCCAAGCTATACCCGCATCCCTTTTTATGTTTTGTTTTGAAACAGGCACACCCTGGTCGTTTTTGTTTTTTGCTTTGAAACAGGGTCTTGTTGAGAGTCTTAATACGTTGCTAAGGCTGTCCTCAAACCTGCAATCCTCCTGTCTCAGCCTCCCAAGTACTGAGATTACAGGCGTGCACCACCACACCCGGCTGCTTAATGTTTTAACATACGGTGAGGTCAAGCATCTTTCTATGTGTGTTAGCCATTTGTATTTCTCTCTTGTGAATGTTTGCTTATATGATTTGAGTGTCTATTGGGACAGGGACCAAATCATGCAACATTAACGTTACTTGTCATGAATACTTTGCCATAGTTTAAACATGCGAGATGGTCTAAGGACTTCTATTATTTTTTTTTTTTTTGCGGTACCGGGGATTGAACCCAGGGGAGTTCTACCTCCGCGCTACACCCCTGGCCCTATTTTTTATCCTTTGCTGAAACTGGGTCTCACTAAGTTGCAGAGGGCCTCACTAAGGAGAGAGAGAGAGAGAGAGAGAGAGAGAGAGAGAGAGCTGAGGCTGGCCATGAACCCGGATCCTCCGGTCTCTGCCTCCCAAGTACTGGGATTACAAGCGTGCGCCACCACGCCCGGCTCTATTATTTTTTTAGAGTAATTTTTTAGCTTAATTGTCATTCTTTTGACTGTTTCTGTGTTGAACTGGGGATATGGTGCAAGGAGGTGTTATATTAAGCCCCACATGTTGGAGGGAGAGACACAGAATGTGTGTGCTGTCACCCGAGCCCGGGCAGAGCCTCGCCCAGGATCCAGGTTCCTGTCGGGGAGTATTGGCAAGAATAGCTTCCTCCTTTGATGCCCGGGGCTCCCCTCCTGCCCTGCGTAGCCCTCTGGGGTGCAGGCTCACTTCCTGCTTTGGGAATATGTTCTTTCATATGGCTGAAATGTGGAGTTTTCATGCATTATTTTATTTTGGAGATTTTGCATGTTAGTAGATGCGAATCTTTACAGTAAGTCCTAGAAATACTAAATGTGAGCCATTAGGCAGCAACCAGGCAGTAAACGGGTTTTTGATGTCGTCATAAAGCCTCAAATCAACTAAGTCCTGCCACTTTGTAAAGTAACTTTTAAAAAGAATGATTGGAGCCCTGTTGGTAACAATGTCATGGGCACAACGCATGATTCCATCCATTGAATCTGGAAGTATTAATATGTTAATGCGACTGTGGGTCATATTGTGGGAGAAATATATTTTTAATCAGATTTCTCTATTCCCAAGCCATATCTCTTTCTTGGACCAAAAATAAATTAAACAAATGTTTATTTTTCCCATATAAATAAGGACATTTGGGAAACTATGGTTTTTCAGTCTGAATTCATAACATTTTATGGTTCACCCATTTTTACCGTTAGGCCCCAGCATTGAAAGATGCCCAGATGTTTACCCCTGGCACACCCGAAAAGTACGAGGAGAGACTTCTTTCACCAGTTGGAAGAAATAGCAGAAAATATATGGGATGTGTAATAGACCCTTCCGTGTACTTGACCACACCATGAGGCGGTCCATGGAATGATTAGCATTTCTTGGTCTTCCTCGTGGCAGTGCTCGTGGCGCGGGGCCGGCGTGGGGAGTGGCATCATGGAGCCGGGCTGGGTGCTGGGCTCCATAATGCCCCTGCTGCGGGCGGGGGCCAGTGGACCGCTCAGCGCTTGCCTGGCTCTGCTACAGAGCCCTGGTACACTTCGCGTTGGGAAAGAATATGGCAAAGCCGACACAAAATGGCTTTTCTTTGATCCAACCCCCGTGTCTCTGGAATTGCTGACTGTGGTCCTGGATGGGTATCTGGCACGGTTCCTCGTTTATGCCATAGACAAAGAGAAGTACTATCGGCACCTTCATCCAGGCTTCCCTGTGCGGACGCGAGTTGCACGGCGGGTGGATGACCTTCTTCCCAGAGTGGCTTATTGGAAGCCCAGACCTCAGCACCAACAACTGGCTCTACCTGGCGTCTCGCTGGTATTTTTTAATGGCGTGTGGGTTCTGATCCCAGGACTGCTGCATGTGGCAGTCATGGGTACAACTCAAGGGGATGCATCACAAAGGAACCAATTTAGGGACAAAGTCTTGGTGAATTTTCAGAAATCACCAACACTACTGTGATCTTGCTTTATGAGCCAGAATGGAGCAAACATTCCAGTCTACGCTTTCTTTTTATGTTATTCCTGAACAACCTGTTTCAAATTGGTTGTGAGATGGCAAGTTTTTGTTGTTTATTTTTGTTGGCAGTTTTTCTTTTTTTTTTTTTTTTTTTTTTTTT
>PVJS01046522.1:0-15791 GCA_004027185.1 Glis glis
CCTTCCTTCCTTCCTTCCTTCCTTCCTTCCTTCCTTCCTTCCTTCCCTTTCTTCCTTTCTTCTTTCCATTCTACCTTTGAGCTACACTCCCAGCCCGATTCTAAAACAGGATCTCGCTAGGTTGCTGAGAGTCTTGCTAGGTTGCTGAGGCTAACCTCAAACCTGTGATCCTCCTATCTCAAGTCCTGGGATTATAGGTGTGCTCCACCATGCCCGGCTTCTATTTTCAGAAGACCTTCAGTAACCTCAGTTCAGGAAATTCTCACTCTCGACTTCCACCCTTCCGAAGTAACTCTGCCCCTCCTCTGCCTTCCTTCCTTTCCTCAAATCCTTCCTGGCCCCTGTCCTCCAATACTCCGAGCTTCTGCTGAGCAGCTAACCATTCCTTGGGCTTTACCGGCCCCATTCCAAGCATACGGGATGGTCTGACCTAAGCAAAAGTGGTTCTTCCCCTACAAGAGACTGGTGGCTTTTGTTCACAGTTTCAAAGGACAGAGCTCCGAGCTTTGGTGAACAGAACCTCAAACATGGATGGTGGCACTGGCAGCTGAGACAGGGAGCAGAGCTCGGTGCAAGAAGAGATCCCCTGGGCCTGATGGCCTGGACGCAGTGCCTGAGGAAGAGGGAAGGCGGCCATGGCCTGTAGGGGTCTCTTTCTAAGAGCTCTTGCAGCTTGGCTGTGTATTGTCCAGGTAGTTTCCTTTCTAACCAAACTTTGGAGGGCAGAGGGAATTGTGAAAGCCACATGTATAGGCCGGGCTGGTCATCAGGGCTGTTGTAAGACCCTCTGTGAGTCCCCTGGGCAGTGCACTTCTGCACGTGTCCATGGGGACGTCCACAAGGGCCTCGTTCTGACACTGAAGAAATGACCTACACACTGCTTGCTTTTGTTAATGCTTGTCGTTGCGGATACATATACTCTAAAGCTACTAATCCTTATTTTGTAGGTAATACAAGCTCATTATTCACAAATTAGAAAAAAAGTTGTTTTTTTTTTGAAAGGGGGATGAAACTCATGATCTCCCTGTGAGGAATGCAGTCAGTGAATTTCCTGCTGCTCAGAGAAAGGTGTCTAGGATAAATAAGGGGCTTTCCCTCTCCAGGCTGATGGTTGGTCAGTTTTACCCCAGAGAAAGATCCTTTTCATCTCATACGGCCAGACCCTGAATGTCAAAAACACCTTTTCCTTCCCCCAGGAAGTGTCTCATCCTGCCCTTTGAGTTAATGTGGACACCCCCCAGGCACCTTCTTGCCTCTTAAACTCAAAGGAGGGCTGGGGATGTCAGTCAGTGGTAGAGCACTTGCCTAGCATGCACAAGGTCTTGGGCTGGATGCCCAGCACAAGAAATAACAGTAGTAGTGATAGTAATAATAATAACAGAGTTATTCAAGAAGTGCTTATGAATGCCAATGATTAATGCCCGGCACTGCTCTGGGGACACAGGAGAGCAGCAACATCTGTGCTCCGTCGCAGAGGAGAGAAAAAGGACACGAGTGAGTCTATTCAGTTCCTGGAGCCTCAGTTTCCCCTCAAATAAACCGAGGAGGCTGGGCTCAAAATTGTCCATTTTAAGACCTTGAGAAAATCATTGAAAAAAAATTTTTTTGTGTGGTACCAGGGATGGAACCCAGGGGCATTCTACCTCTGAGCTACATCTCCAGCCCTATTTTTTATTCTTTATTTTGAAACAGGGCCTCACTAAGTCGCGGAGGGCCTCACTAAGTAGCTGAGGTTGGCCATGAACCTGCGATCCTTCTGTCTCAGCCTCCCAAGTACTGGATTACAAGCGTGCGCTACCACGCTCGGCTGAGAAAATCATTTAAAACACCTATTTGTCTTAAGTGGAAGCTTTTCTTCAAGGTTTCTTTTTTTGGGGGGATACTGGGGATTGAACCCAGGGGCATTCTACTTCTGAGTTACACTCCCATCCCTATTTTATTTTTTATTTTGAAACAGGGTCTCACTAAGTTGCTGAGGCTGATCATGAACCTATGATCCTCCTGTCTCTGCCTCCCAAATACTGGGATTACAGGCATGTGTTACCACACCTGGCCGGCCTGCCTTCCTTCCTTCCTTCCTTTCTTCCTTCCTTTTTCTTTTTTTTTTGTGGCACCGGAGATTGAACCCAGGGGGATTCTACCTCCAAGCTACACCCCCAGCCCTATTTTTTTATTCTTTATTTTGAAACAGGGTCTCACTAAGTTGCAGGGGGCCTCATTAAGTAGCTGAGGCTGGCTGCGAACCCGGATCCTCCGTTCTCAGCCTCCCAAGTACTGGGATTACAAGCGTGCGCCACCACACCCAGCCCTTCCTTCCTTCCTTAAAAATTCTAATGAGTTCTGCATTTTACTTCTGGATATACCCAAGTGTTCTCAAACATGTAAAACATTTAAAATGCTTTACCATGGAATAAAAGGGATGCTCTGGAAAAATATCCCTCGATTATCCAGTGACCTCATATCCACTCATTCCAGCTGAGGATCGAGAGAGAATCTCTTTTCTGGCTCTGATAGAATGTGGGTATAATGTCGACTGACGCTTTCTTAGTAGGCAGGGCAGTAGGAAAGATATACAGACACTTGACGCCTGATGTAGACAGGAGAAGCCACAGAGTGGGAGCTGATTTTCAGAAAAGGGAAGCTGGAAATGGACTTCCTAGCCATGGCTCAGACAGGCTGTGTGGTCTGAGCATCAATCCGTGGCAGATGAGATAATCTCATGCCTAGTTTACAGCTCCTGCATGCTTTTTATGATCTGATGTAATCCTCGCAGTCTCTCTGTGAGGGTCAGGCTTTGGTTCCTGTTGTATAGGTGTGAAGACGAGATCAAAGAGGGAAGGTAAGCCGGGCGTGGTGGTGCACGCTTGTAATTCCAGTACTTGGGAGGCAGAGACTGGAGGATCCGGGTTTGGAGGATCCGGGTTCGCAGCCAGCCTCAGCTACTTAGTGAGGCCCTCTGCAACTTCGTGAGACCCGGTTTCAAAATAAAGTATAAAAAATAGGGCCGGGGGTGTAGCGCGGAGGTAACGCCCCTGGATTCAATCCCTGGTACCGAAAAAAAAAAAGAGGGAAGGTAAGGGGCTGTGCGTAGAGATCAGTGGCAGACCACTTGCCTAACCCTGGGCTCCATTCCCAGCAACACACACACACACACACACACACACACATACACACACACACAGACACACACACAGACATACACACACACAGACACATACACACACACACAGACACACACACAATGCAGAAATGCAGAAGGTATCTTGCTCACACAAACTGGGAACTCAAACAATATCCCCTAATACCAAATTGGGTGCTTTTTTCCCCTGTACTATGTTCCCTTTCTGAGACCTGAAATCCCTTAAAAGTGTAAGCATGGTGGAAGGGTGACAAACAGCTTTGTGTTTTGTTTGTTATCAGAAAATGAAGCAAGGTAGCGAATGGAAACCGAAAGACCAACTGGGGACTGGAACATCCACTGACTTTGCGTCTCTCTGTAGCTAATTTAATGGCCATTCTATGGACAGCAGGGGTCCTCTTGTTGTCCTGCAGGATTTGCTGAGCAGCCCCTGTGCTATAGGGACTGTATTACTGCATCCTCGAGTTCCTCTGTCATGTCCACAGCCTAATTGTGCCAGGGCAGTGTGTAGTAGATTGTGCACAGGCCAAAGAAAGTGCCTGGAGACAGCATGGGAGACATGTGATTTATTGGGGAAAGCTTACAAGAGATTACTGACTGCTCCAACAACAGCTCAGTGGTGACCTCTGTCTCTCATGGTGCTTTACTGAGCAGCGTCTCCTCCCCCTCGTGGTGTTTTGTCCAGTGTTGACCTGCTGGACACAAATCCTTTCCACCTTGAGTTCCATGCCTGTCTCCACTCAGGAGGTCTATCTATATGTCAGGCTGCAGAAGCAGTGATGTCATCAAGCATCAGCTTGCTTAGTTTGCTTGTGTGAACAGCATCCCAAGGAACAACTGTCTTGGTGCACAGGCAAGAAAGCAGTTCTCAGCCGGGCGTGGTGGTGCACACTTGTAATCCCAGTACTTTGGGAGGCGGAGACCGGAGGATCCAGCTTCACGGCCAGCCTCAGCTCTCTCTCTCTCTACTTAGTGAGGCCCTCCGCAATTTCGTGAGACCCGGTTTCAAAATAAAGTATAAAAAATAGGGCTGGGGGTGTAGCGCGGAGGTAGAACGCCCCTGGGTTCAATCCCCGGTAACGCAAAAAAAAAAAAAAAAAAAAGAAAGCAGCTCTCTACAGATAACACTAGCTTGCCCTAGTTCCCAGTGCACACGAGAGAAAGCTAGTGACCTTCCAGATAATCTGTATCGACATTCTGGCCCAGGCTTGTTCTTATTATGTCCTTAACTTGGCTGGGTTTGGGGGAACAGAGAGCGGGCATTCAGGGACATGATCATTTACTATCCCCCCCTTTTCTTCAGTGATACACCTGTAGGCACATGTTGCCCACCTGGCTAGTTTCAGCTGACCTGGCCCATACCCAGAGCCTGTTTAAAAGTGGCCCGAGTGTGTGAACTCTGCTGGGAGTCCCATAAGAAGAAAACAAAGAAAGCACCAAGTTCTAAAGAAAGCCCAAGTGTTCCTCATACAATGAGTAATTTTCTCTGCTGAAAACTCCATCCTATGGCTGCTGGGGTAGGGCAGGCGCCCCCTCACAGGACTTGTGGAGGCCATTCACCGAATTCTGCCAACCATTCGCTCTCCTGCCCCTGATCCCAGGCAGAAGGAGCCTCAGTTTCCTAATCTGTAAAATGGGAATAATAACTGTAATGGTTTGGATTTAGAATGTCCCCCTAGACCTCACGGAGAGTAGACAGCCATGTAGGAGGCAGGTCTTGGTTGCTGAGGAGGGGTCCATAGGGGCATGGCCTTGCTTACAGCCTCTGTGATGTGATATGCCCTTGTTCTCTTCCTCTCTCTGCTTCCCACCGCCATGCCCTGAGCTCTACAGACCCGGCCTGACATGGATGGAACCTCCGAAATCTCCAGAACTGTGAGCAAATGAATCTTCCTTCTTCTAAGTTGTGCGGTCAGTTGTTTTAGATTACAACAGTAAGAATGCTGACTGAAACAATAACCTGGCTCAATGGTGTTTTACTTTGAATTTTAAGAATGGCACCTAGACTAACTTTAATTCTATTGTCCTTTCCTGGTATGTCCCTATTTGAAACAGGAATCAACAGGTAGTTCTCAGAACAATGCAAGTGTGGGGCCTGTGTGTGGTGGGGGTGAGGCCCATAGAGAAGTCAGCAGCTAGGCATCAAAGGTGTGTGAACAGCTTGGCCACAGAGCTGTCCCTGGGACCACACGGCTGGTGAGGGTAAGGTCATGCCCATGACTTGCTTATCAGAGAAGTCCTGGGACCACTCTGGAAAAACTTCCAGTAGCACAGGAAAGGAACTGACAGAGAGATTTCCTTTTAGACACACAAGGGAGCCTTTCTCTGTGGAAGGAAATATCCCCAAATTGACCACTGTGTAAACGGCTCCATGGCATACCAATTTTGAAATAATGTCGAGATCAGTAAAAAGAGAAAGGGAAGGGGGTAGCATAGATCATGAAACCAAGCCATAAATAATGAAAGTACCAGTTACCCCCTTGAGAGGATCTGTTTCTAACTGACTTTTATTGGTGGGGGGAGGAGGGCTGGTATAAGCAAAAACAGCAAGACCAAAGCCACAGTGGGTTTGCCTGAGTAATAGCTGAAGACTAAAATATATTTCTACATGAATATATAGGAAGAGCCAAGTACCAGCTGAAGTCCCACTCCTTGAGATTGGTTTAATGGCTCTTGTCCCTTTGTTGTCTACCCTTTTGGAAGTCCAGAGCTCTCTGGATGTCTGTGGGTCTCTCAGAGGCTAGAGCTCCCCAGCCACCAAGGCTGCCACACCAGGGCTCCGTGGGGTCTCAGTTCCCACTCTGCCTTCCTCTCCTCTACACAGACCTAACTATGGAAATCATTTCTCTTGTAGGAATCTCACACTCCACAATCATTGTCCAAGATGTGAGGCATTTTGCAAAACATTGAAGGTTCAGCATGAGAGGACTTCCCAGTGCACAGTCAGAGATGGCCTGGCTCATTCCTGTGCTCCTACCTCTCTCCTTGGCCAGGCCGCTCTCCTTCACAGACCCCGTCCCTCTCCCTACCTCTGCACCAGCCTGACTCACTCATTTTCGATTTGGCTCCCTCATCCAGCCTCTCTCCCAGCCTCCTAGGCCCAATACAACTCAGGCCCTCCCTCTGCTTATCAAAAACTCGATAAAATCCCTGCTAAAATGAATGGCTTTGCCCATTAGCAACATGGAAAGCCTTGTGTGTATAAGGCCCTGGGTTCAATTCCCAGCACTTCAAAAAAAAAAAAAAAGAGATTTGTGTATTTTTAAAAATTTTTTCACTTTTCCTTTCCACTCTCCCCCATCTGTTTCTCTCTTTGCATGGGGGAAAGAAAAGAAATTTTCCCCACTGGTAATGATATCAACTCTGCCCCCTTCTCTAGAATGCAGATTGTATAAAACATTGCTTGTTTTGAGTTCATCAAAAATTTTTTTTTGTTTCTTCAATAAGTGAAAATAATGACTTAATAATGCACTGATATCCAGTCAGGGTGGCACACGCCTGTAATCCCAGTACTTGGGAGTCTGAAACAGGAGGATCTCAGGTTCGAGACCAACCTCAGTAACTTAGTGAGGCCCTCAGCAATTTGACAAGACCCTGTTTCAAAATTTAAGAAGGTACAATAGGGCTAGGGGGGTGCAGCTCAGAGGTAGAATACCTCTGGGTTCAATCCCCAGTAAAACACACACACACACACACACAAACACACACACACTATACTGACATGATCTGTCCTTAAGTGCTGCTTGGTCATCTTCTCCTTAATACAATGTGGAGGAATTGGCTTGTTCTGTGTCCTCTACCCCAGCCCCCCTTCCATCTCTTTCCTGTGCTCTCCCCCATCCCACCTCAAGCAGTGTCCTCCTCCTCTTTCTTCATCCACTGGAATCCCAAATCCCACTCTGCTGACCGCCAGGCTAGGTCACCTGGCCTCCCATGCTGGTCCTGCTCCTTATTTGCTCTGTACTCAGTGTAATTATTTGCAAGTTGCAGTCTCCTCAGTCTTGAATGGATTGCTGAGGACGGGGGAGCACTCTGTGGCCTCTGCTGCACTGTACGTGGACATGAGCACTCGGTACCATTTTCATCCTAGCGTCAAAGGTGAGTAAAGCGATGGTGAAAAAGGCATGAAAGTGGGTTCCGGAGCGATGTGACTGTACTTAGTACCACTGAACTATTAAAAAGATGGTAAAAATGGCAAATTTTATGCTATGTCTATTTTATCACATTTTTTTAAATGGGTAAAGAAGATTTGGAACTCATCCAATGATGATACTTGATGTTTTCATAGTTTCTTTCCCCTTAAAGATGCCAAGCATTTGCACATACCTGTTGTCCCAGCTACTCGGGAGGTTGAGGCAGGGGGCCGATGTGAGCCTTAGACTTTGAGGCCAGCCTGAGCAACATCACAAGACCCTGTCTCAAAACACACACGCGCACACACACACACACACACACACACACACACACACACACCCTTCTAAAGAATATCAAATATTTTATTTCATATTATCCATCAATCTCTGCTTGAACGAAGCTATCTACAAAGATGGAAAAGCAACTTTGCATAGGAAAAAGAACATAAGAAAATAACCCTGTCTCCTACAGCACACAGGTTACTACACCTTTCTAAGCCTGTGTCTTCAACTCTAATAGGACACTTTATTTCCTTCCTCATGAAAACGCCGGGGATGCCTCCAGCTAGTGCCTGCCGTATAGCTAGGCAGGCACCCATGACAACAGTCTTCTCATTCCACTGTTGATACACCCCTCCTAATTGTCATTACTCCATTAGTTTTCTCACACAAATTATTCCAGGCAATTTTGCAATAGCAGCATGCAGTTCTTAGGCCTATCGTATTTGTTTGCTCTGGATTTGTTTTGTTCTAACTCGGTAGGCTGTCTGACACCATCTAGCAAAATAAATCAAAATCAACAGGTTCCTTCCACAGTCCTCAGGTGGCAGAGAAGTTCAAACACCCGAGCTTCAGACAAGACACTCTTTTTTTTTTTTTTGCTAATAATGCCAAGGCCATTCTCCACTTTATTGTGGACACGACAGTTACTTTTGCGGAGTGCCTGTAGCTTCCTTCGGTAGGGTTCAGATGCAGGAATTGCAAGAAATTGGAAGCCTAGGGACTGGGGGAGAGGGAGTTGGTTTTGAGGAAGGTGGGCCAGGGGCTGAGGAGGGAGAAAGTGAATAGGAAGACCCATGGTAGGTCTGGGAAGTGGAACTTAACATGTGGTAAGAGCTGATGAACTCTGCAGTCTTTCTTTTCTACGTGATTATCCTCATAAGACACCCTCTGGCTTTAATAAGTGTATTAATGAGGATCCAATTTGGGCTGTGCTCAAGGAACAGAGAAAAAGGTGAAGAATGAAGCCATCTGGATTCTTGTCTGTGGAAATATGGAGGAATCAGCCAGGAAAGGGGAGATTGGATGGTTTATGTTATGGTTTGGTTCTGGAATATCCCCCCACCCCCCAAACTCCTGTGTTGGCAATGCACCAACTGTTCAGAGGTGAAATGATTGAATCAGGAGGGCTCTAACCTCATCAGTGGATTGGTCTCCACTTGATGGATTAATAATTTGGACTACTGGTTGGTAACCGTAGGCAGGAAGGATGGGACTGGAGAAGGTAGGCCCCTGGGAGGCATGACCTTGGACTCTATCTGTCCCGGGTTTCTTCTTCTCACTCCACTTCCCAACTGCCATGAGCTGAGCAGCTGTTCTCTGCCATACCCCGACACCACAATGTTACTGCCTTAGAGCCGGCCAACCATGGACTGAACCTCTGAAACCATGAGCCAAGGAAATCTTTTCTTCCCCAAGTCGTTCTTGTCTGATCTTTCATCGCAGTGATGATGAAGCTGGCTAAAACAGAAATTGGTGTGAGGAATGGGGGTCCTTGCGGTGACTCCCCTGACCACATAATTCAGAAGCCATTGGAACTGGTTTTCAGGAGGAATTTGAACAGGTTGGAATATGCAGGCTGGAGAAGCCTTAGACTCTTGTAAGCAGAGCGTAATCAGTGATTCTGGTGGGCGCTGAGAGGACCATAATGCCAACAGGGATGTGGATAGTAAAGACTGTGCTCATGAGGTTTCATATGGCAAAGAGGACGTCACAGGGAACTGGAGTAGAAGCCACTTGTGTTACATTCTGCAAAAGAGCTAGTCTGCATTTTCCCCATGTCCTAAGATTTGCTGTGAGACTGAACTTAAAGGCAGTGGACGAATTAATCTGGCAAAGGAAACTTTTAGGCAGTCATAGATTCAGGCAGTGGCATAGATATTGCTGGTGGCTTTTAGCTAGGTTTACTGTGATAATCAGGCATGGAAAGCAGGAGAGAAAGATTTTTAAAAACTTGTAGTTTGGCCAGAAAAACCCTTGTAAAATTGGGGCCAAGAGCTGGGCACAGTGGTGCACGCCTGCAATCCAAGTACTTGGGAGGCTGAGACAGGAGGATCCCAGGTTCGAGGCCAGTCTCGACAAGGTAGTGGGACCCTCAGCAACTTAGCAAGACCCTATCTCAAAATAAAAAAAATAAAAGGTGATGGGGGTCTATCTCAGAGATACACAATCCCCAGTACAAAAAAAAATACAAAATTGGGGCCAAGGAAAGCGTGGCTGCGGAGGAGATGACCACCACAAAGAGAAGTGAAGTACTTTGCACAGAGAGAGTAGGAAAGATGATTTGAGGGCATCTCAGTAATCAGCAAGACCCCACCCATGGCAGCTTCAGGGGCCACCTGTGGAAACTTGTTTGAAAGAGGTTGCTTTCAGAAGGGGCCTTGGGGGTCTGTTCACACGAGGGCACCTAGGGAATTGTTCCCTGGGATTTGTTTCACCATGCTCAGCCACCTGGGTGCTCAGAGGCCACCGCAGCCATGCTTGAAGGGAGCCTGGCTACTGCTTGAGCTGGCAGCAGACATTTGCTTCATTCACGGGATCCTGATCCTATAGGAATGCAGGATGCTGGAGTTAAGGGGTCCTGGAGGCTTCCACCAAGATTTCAAAGGAAGGCCTGGGAATCCAGGCAAGGTGTAGCAGGGTAGGAATCTCCGCTGGCAGACTCTGAGGGGGAAAAGCATGAAGCTGGGAGAGTGAAGTCAAAGGTTCAGTGGAAATCCCAGGAATTAAGAGATGCCAGGAATGTGGAACATCTGCAGAGGAAGGCTGTAGGCTGCAAAAGCCAAGCTAAGCAAGAAGCCACAGGGGCTGAAACCAGTGAGGCCACAGGGGTGGGGCCACCCAAGCCATTTGGAGATCACATCTACTGCTGTGTGCCCTGGATGCTGGACATGAGGTTATAGGACTTCATATTTGCCTAACTGGGTTTTGGTCTTGCTTTGGTCCCAATCCTTTCTTTCTATGCTCCTATTCCTCCCTTTTGGAATGGAAATGTTTACTTGGTGCCACTGTGTATTGGAAGCACATATCTGGCTTTTTATTTTTATATGGGATCATGACTAAGAGTTTGCCTTGAGTCTCAGAGGAGATTTTGGATGTGGACTTTCGAGCAATGCTGGGACTGTTAAGACTATGGGGACTCGTTGAGATGGACTGAATGCATTGTGAGATGGGAATGAGCATTTGGGGTCCAGGAGTGGAGTGTTAGGGTTTGGATATAGAGTGCCCCCCAAAAGTTAATGTGTTGAAGCCTGGTATTTAAGGCAGCAAGGTTCAGATGTGAGGCATGGCTGGAGGAGGTGGGGTACTGAGGGTAGAGCCTTGAGGACTATATCTGTCCCTGGTCCCTTTTTTACTCTCTCTCTCTCTCTCAATCCTTCTCAGCTTCCATGAGCTGAGCAGCTATCTTCTCCCACATCCTGTTGCCATACTATTTCTGCCTTAGTGTCAGCTGGCCACGGACTTAACTTCTAAAACCACGAGCCAGATAAATCTTTCTTCCTCTAAGTTGTTCTTGTCAGGTATTTTTGTCACAGCAACAAAAAAGCTGACTCACATAGCCTGGCAGCCAGAGGTGAGCCATGGAATAAGAACCACTGGGAGGATCTGAGAAAGACTCACTGCCAACCTACTTGATGTTGAAAGTCTAGAGCTGACTGATTCATTTATATGCCCTAAAAAGGTCTCGAGGTGCTCAGATGGGAAAGAGAAGTCATCTTCAAGATTTTAAGACTGTAAGCCACCTAAAAACACATTCACCAGCACTGGCATGTCCTTGGGCAATGACGTTACGAGTCCAAGTGTCAGTTTCCTCGTGTGTAAATGGGAGTGAAAATAGTACCTCCTTCCCAAGTGATGCTGGTAGAAGTGAATCAGATTATCATTCATAAATCTAAGCAGTGTTGACAAGTGGGAAGGTCTTACCAGATGTCAGCTTCAGATGATGATGAAGGCAGGAGGTGTGGCCTGGACCAAGAAGATGAAGCACAATTGGTCAAAATTAGTGAACTCATGGGCTCACTAATCAAAAATACACACCCCAACTGAGGCAGTCATTGGAAATATTCTGGTTCAGAAAGCAACTAACTGGCTGTTAGATTGACTTTTTCACCTTTTAGCCCGTGATGGCATGTGTGGCAGACCCTGTGGTCTTTCAGGAGATTGTTCTAGCCACTAGAAAGAGCACACAGAGTCCTTTGTGCAAAGACCACTCTGGTCAGCAGCAAGAATAGAAATTCATAGTGTTGGCCAGCTTTGTTTTACTGCAACAAAATACCTGAGAAAATAAACGTCATAAGGAAAAAGGTATATCTTGGCTCATGGTTTCAGTCCATGGTCACTTGGCCCTGTCACTCTGGGCCTGTGGTGGCACAGTACATCACGGTTGGAACATGTGGTGGAGGAAACATGTTTACCTTACCTTTCCCAGGAAGATGGGAAGCAAAGAAAGAAACAGAAAGGGGCCAGAGACCCAATACTTTCTTCAAAGGCATCTTCCCACTAGGCCCCACCTCCTGAAGGTTCTACCGCTTCCCAATAACGCCACAAGCTGGCAACCAACCCTTTAAAACATAGGCCTTCGGGAGACACTTATCCAAACCATAGCAGCGATGACCATTTCCCAGTCCACTGGCCAACTGCAACAGAAGGAATTCTCCCAGGGATCATTGCAATTCCCCAAATTGAAAACTTGCCCAAGGGGCCAAGAGGGTAGACAGGGGTCTTTGATTGCCAACCTGTGGCAGCCTGGCTGGGTTTCAGGCCAGTTCTCACTATGAGCTTCTGCTGTAGCACAGGCTGGCATGTGGCTCTCACACTGACTCAAAGAACCCCTTGTGACCTTCTGACTTACCAGTAACTCTTACTGCAGCCTCTCTGTACAATGAGGCCCCCTCCCCCAAGAGCTAACCCATGATGAAACTCACAACCAATAGTTGTTACACATGTCTTAAGTGTCAAGTACCTACTAGGTGTCAAGTGTTGTGTTATAATATCATCACTACAGCCTGAAAGGTACATTATCCCCTTGTTACACAGGTCAACCACCAGGCTGCCACATTTGGGTAAATTGCCCACGATCAAATGTCGTAGATAGCAGTTAAAGAGCAAATCCTAGCTCCATGGCTCCAAAGTCCACCTTCTTAACTACTGGACATTGGAGACTGAGGAGATCTCAGCCCAGGCAATTGAGGGTTAGGACCAATGTTACAGTTAACAGAGTAAATAAATACCTCTGTGGTATGATTTGAAAGGTAGCAAATGGCTGTTTATTTAAAACAAACAAATAAGAGACAACAAAAATGCCATGCAAATTTCCTGTAACTTTTTTTGTTGCTCATTTCTTTAGGGCAACTCCTTAAGATTCTATGCAAATGTTATTTGCTAGGGAAGGAAACTATATCTATTAAAGATGCACTACCTGCCAGCTCACTGTGCTGGGGCTCCTAGATGATTCCTAAGCACATTAATGTTTGAGAATCACTGCCTTGGGGTATGTCTTCATTCTCCCTGCTTTAACCATCACTCCTTGTAGGTGACCCCGAAACTCTCTCTTCTCTTTCCTGAGCTAAAGAGTCAACATTCATATAGCTTTACAGTATCTTCACCCAGCTATCCCTCTGACTATTAGAAGCCTCAAAACCAAGCTTGTTTTCTTTCATGCTAACCAGGTCCTCTTCTGCTTTCTCTATTTTAATCAGTGTCAGCAACATTTTCTGTATCACTCAGGATGGAAAACTCGATCATCCTAGATTCTCCCATCAATTTCTCTTTCCACATCCAACCAATTATTAAGTCCTATCGATTCTACCTTTGGAATAGCCCTTGAAGAAGCCTTCCTCTTCTTTCTGCTCCCATGGTTTTATTCTTTTTCACGTGCTAATGCCATCATTATTGCTCCCTCATATCACCACCACTGGGGCTCAGCTAGTGGCCTGTGCTGATGGCTTCCTCTCTGGTCGCCTGGTCTCTCTCCACCTCCATCCATCTACTCTTCACATTACTACATCTCTGATTTCATCCCTCCCATGAGAGTGTGGAGGCTTCCCACCTTTAAACCTGCCCTGCAGCCCACCCACAGGAAGGCTCTAGCCTACCCCCATACCACCTTCTCCAACTCTGTGGTCCAGGTGCTCTTTCCCAGACAAGCCCTAAATCCTCCTGCCCCTACCACAGCCCATGAAATTTTGTCCTTTGAAACATTTTTCCCCTTCTCTCTGCATAACACTCCTTAATTTTTTATTTTGCAGGACCTGTCCAAGCACACACTCACCAGGACCTTGGCTGTTTGCTCTGGCTAGCTCTGTGCCAGGAATGAAGCATAGGTTTAGGGACAGGACTTCCAAGCCTGAATTCAAACCCTCCACTTAGCACTTGGATTATTATATAGAAGTCAGCTCTGAAATGAGATGAAAACACAGTGATAGATGATGATCTGGAATAACGGACATCGGGCTGACTTGGAAGCCAGAAAGACATATGTTTGAATTACACTTTGGCCCACTGGTAGCTCCATGGGCAGGGTAGTTTGATTTTCTCAAAAGACCACCAATAGGATTCTCTTTTAAAGAACTGTTATGAGGATTAAATTCACCAGTGTCAAGTGCTTAGGACATGGCCCTCAACAATAGCATTTGTTATCATCTCTTTTATAACACTTCCTGTTGTAGTTCGAATTTAGAATGACCCTCTACCCCTCATGGAAACTAGGTAGCCATGTTGGAGGTGAGGCTTAGTTGCCAAGGAGAGGTCTCTGGGATTATATATGGTCTGGGGATTATATATGGTCCCTCCTCCCCCTGCTCACTCTCTTGCTTCTGGCTTCCATGATGGGAGAACAAAGTCCTTACTCTCTTTCTCTGTTTCCCACTCCCATGATTTGAGCTCCGCAGACCTGGCCTGACATGGACTGAACCTCTGAAATCTCCAGAACTGTGAGCAAATAAATCTTCCCTCCTCCAAGTTTTGCGGTGGTCAGGTGTTTTGGATTATAGCAGTGAGAGTGCTGTCAGAAGCACTTTCCATCCTACAAAGCCTCATACATACATACTTGCCGTGATTATCTCCTTCTGCCCTTTGCACCTTAAAGCAATTCTTCATGTTTTCTACTTGTTTTAAGATTGTCTTCTCCTGTGGCTACACTGCAAACTCCCTGACCAGGGACTGTTTCTCACTTAACTTTCTTGCAGAATCTAGCACAGTGCCCAGCACACAGAAACAGCTGAGGAAAGACTGGATTTAAATTTTGGGGAGGAAAGAGAGGCATACCAGGCAAGCATGGAAGAAGGGAGGGGTGCCCTTTGAGGCCCTGCAGCAGGAGCCCCCCCGAGCAGCTAGGGGGCGGTGTGAGAACACACATCTGAGAGTTGCAGAGCAGCTGATGATGGAGGGTTTTCAGAATCTGCCAACTCCATGATCAGCCTGACTGTAGCTAGACAAGGAGGGACTGTGTGCAGCATATGTTTGCGATGACCTGAAGGAGTAGAGCCTACAGACTCATGTTCAAGTTCAAGTTCTGCTCCACACCACGTCCCTGAGCCCAGTTCACCCATCCATGAAGCCAAATAAGAATATTACTAACTCCATAGGGTTCTTGAGAAGATTAAATCTATATGAAAGGATAGGCACGAAGCTTTAATCTTTGAGTATAATGATGAGGAGGTCAGAGGGAAAATGGCCAAAGGGTAGGAGAAGTCTTTCTAATCCTGTAGAAAGCCCACCACATGACATTATTCTCTTTGGTTATAGGAAAGCCCCTTTATAGTCCCTGCCCTCCCATGGGCTGTTAATGGGGATACCAACTACTAGCAGCAATGCTCTAAAGCATGTGTCATAGCCACCTGCACCAAAGTCCCTATGGACCAAAAGGGGATGTCCAGAGAGCCCAGGCTGCCATCCATGCTGCATGGAGCTCACAGTGAGCCATGAAATTCCATCACGGCCATCTTGTTGCCGAGTTAAGGCTGGAAGGAACCCTCCAATCTAGGCTCGTCTGACTCCCAAACCTATTCTCTTTCCTTGAGGCCATGTTGACTCAAAGTTATTGATAGAGCTCACAGTCCAATCTCAGCCATTGGAGAAGAAATAAAGTAGTGTATTGATATGACTGGAAGAATCATTCCATGCCTTGAATGAACAAATATTGAAACCAAAGGCCGGGCGTGGTGGCTCACGCTTGTAATCCCAGTACTTTGGGAGGCGGAGACCGGAGGATCCGGGTTCGCGGCCAGCCTCAGCTCTCT
>PVJS01046523.1:0-15790 GCA_004027185.1 Glis glis
GCGGAGACCGGAGGATCCGGGTTCGCGGCCAGCCTCAGCTACTTAGTGAGGCCCTCCGCAACTTTGTGAGACCCGGTTTCAAAGTAAAGTATAAAAAATAGGGCCAGGGGTGTAGCTCGGAGGTAGAACGCCCCTGGGTTCAATCCCCGGTACCACAAAAAAAAAAAGGAGCTATACTGAAGCTATTTATAGTACTGCTGTTGTATTCACAGAAGAATTAAGATATGACACCAATTCCCCAAATCTCCCTTCAGTTAAGTACTTATAAGATGCTATAAAGTTAAACCTGTGATTCATGAGGTTTTACAGGTCCAGGACCATCCGACACAAAAGAGGTGATTTCTGTTGCTGTCAACTCCTGGAGGATCTATGATTCCTGTTCAGAATCCTAAAGACAAAAGAACCTGTTGAAGCTAAATTAAAGACAACATGCTTGGTTTACAGATGATTCTACCAAATATATATAAAGAAAGACAAGTGGTCTCATAATAATAAGTTGTATGTTGTGCTTCAGGCTTTGTGCCACAAGGACTTTTCACAATGTTATATATAATGACTCATGGCCTATTACAAATGGGTTCAGTACCTGGCCTCCAATTTAAAATATTAAAAGTTGAATGGCCCAAAATTAAGAGTTGTGGAAAAAAAATTATAGCAAAATATCTAGGTTATTGTATAATGTAGTAACATGTCAGTTTTTTATGTAGACGCCCAGTGTAAACACCATACCATAAAAAAAGATGAATGACTTTTTTAACCAATAAACCAGGATAATCAGGCATGTAAACAATGAGTCAAAAACTCTGACCACCAGTTTAGCCTGATGAACACACAAACATCAAAAATGTGGACACTTAAGAAAAGCTATCTACAGATCATCACGTTCCTGAAGCTGTGTTCTTCAGACCTCGAGCTACAGATGGTTGGGAGAACGAAACCTCATATAAAGGACTCCTTCTTCCATGGTCCTCCAAATCATCTGCCCCCATGAGACCCTGACTCCATGCTCCAACAACGCCCCCGACCAGCCCAAAGCAGTTAGAGTGGTTGTCACCCCATTTCCCTAACAGCAGTTAGGGTCACTTCATCAGAGGGAGGCATGAGGGAGAGCAGAGGACCTGGGATTAATAGGACCTGGGAACATCTCTCTCCTGTGAGACGAGGGAGGGGGAGGTGAGCAGGGAATAAGAGACCAGTGGGCGCCAGGAAATCATGGCCTACCAGCCTACAAAATAATTCAAATTAAGGATTGAAATTGGTTAAAAGTCACTGGTTCCCCAAGACCCAATTCTGATCAATCATAAGAGAGCAGATGAGGAACCTCAGTAAGGATTAAAAACCCACCTCCCAAGAGCTTCGGTGGTTATTCTCCCCCCCACCATTGGGAGGAAGCTGTTGTTGTCTTCTGTCTTTCCTTGACTTAAAATAAACTTTCGCTGGGTGTGGTGGCGCATACTTGTAATCCCAGTACTTGGGAGACAGAGACCGGAGGATCCGGGTTCGTGGCCAGCCTCAGCTACTTCACGAGGCCCTCCCCAACTTAGTGAAACAAAGAATAAAAAATGGGGCTGGGGGTGTAGCTCGAAGGTAGAGTGCCCCTGGGTTCAATCCCCAGTGCCAAACTAAAATAAAATAAAATAAACCTTCATATTTCTATACCAAAACTAACTAACTAAATAAATAAATAAGTAGGGCTAGATGTGTAGCTCGGTGGTAGAATGCCCCTGGCTTCAATCCCCATTACAAAAACAACAACAATAAAATTGCTTATTAAACTGTCTTTTGTTACATAGTCCTTTCCAATTTAGGAGCTATGGAGGTAGAACAAAAAGGTATGATTTTTCTAACGTTCATACTTGGTTCCCCCACATTTACAATTATTTTGTTACTTTTTTCTTCTTGTTTTCTCTCCTCCCTCATGTGTTCAATTTCTTTTTATATTTTAGTATTCATTAATTATAAGATATAAACTTTATCAGTGTTTGCCTTTCTGAAATGTGTTGATATATCATTACTTAATGAATGATATTTCAGTGGTATGTAAAATCGAGTAGTTGTTGTTATCCCTTGACTGTGTAATTCCTTTACCTTTACATCTCTATTGGTGTTTATGAGATATCTTACATTAGTTTAATTGATGATGTTTTATAGATAATCTGTCTTTAGTCATGGTTTTTCTGGTATTTTTTCCTTTTCCTCAATACCCTTGATGCTCTACAATTTCACTCTGATGACTTTATACTTCATTTTTAAATGTATGTTTTAAACATGATGTTGAATCATGGCAGTGACAGCTAAATACCCACAGACATTTTTTCTTCCTCATACATAGTATAGTGTTGTCACTGGCAAGTTGCTGCTCCCCCAGGGAACCATTTCCCTGGCTTCATAAAAACCTGCTTCTGCCTTATGCTCCCATAAAATCCCTGTCAAGACAATTGATATGAGTATTACTTTTGAAATTCAATAGCTTAATTTATATTTTTATTTTTCTGGACAGTTCACAAGGTTTGCGTAGCTTAGTTTTCATCATTGATTCATGGATGGAAGTGACATACGTCACTTCTAAGATGATAGATATGCTCTCTCAGATATCTCTTTCCTAACAAGAGAAAACATTAAACATCCTGTCCAGGCAGAAGCACAAGTTGAAGGAGATTGGACAGAACCAATCTTTCATTCAAGAGCATTTCCATGTATTTGTGTGTGGTCACATAAATTTGAGGAGTTATTTACTGACAGCAGGTAGCATTACTTTATTAAGAATTACTTGGCTTTATTTTTTAAAACTTTTATACTGTTAGTCACGTATTTTTAGAACTCAAAATTTATCTCAGAATTGTATATCTAGAAATCTGTTACAGCATTTAAAAAGTTGAGAAATACTGTAATAATAAATAAGCATAGGCAGCAAGTCAGACAGTTTGAATCACAAACAAGTAAAAAGTTCATGTTTTGTCTGGAAAGGGGAAGGTGAATGTTTCTTCTAGTTTGAAAGTAGATATAGATTAAGATTTAAATATTAGTATGTGAAAGGATCCAAAAGTATCATGAAAATCCACTCTGGCATTAAAGGAGTATATAAAATCGTCATCTTTAACCTAGATATGTTACGTCTGTATTTGGTTAAGTTTGAGAAATGGATGCCATGTGCCTGACCTCCTTCCTGTTATGCGATTATTTTCTGTACGGCACAGGCATTCTATCATACTTAGCTTTTTATTTAAGGACCAGTCATTACATCTCCAGCTCACAGGGATACTTTAAAATATTCCCTGCATTCATTTAGAGGAAAATTGGTAATGATAGATTGTTACAAGATACCCACTCCCATTCGGCTTGGGCAGAACAGAAAAATAGTGTGGTCTTGGCACCTTAAACATAGAGAAAAGAATAAAGAGAAAATAATATAGAGCAGAGAACTCAGGGCAAGAAAGTAGAAATAAAGCAAGTAGTATACTGTTAAATCACAAATCAATGAGATATTCTATATGTGAATCCCTTAGAAACAAGGAGAAAATAATTTCCTTTTGTTTTAATGAAACAAAGGGAAATTTTAAATTTTTATTTCTTTGAGAAGATACTTTTTCTTAACTGGCTAGATAATATGGAAAACACATACGTGGAGACAACCCAAAGATTTTAATAATATTTAATAACATTTTGATAATATTATGGGCTATGGTATTTAAATTCTTTTTTCTAGTCTATTTTAATAATATTGTCCTCAATCTCCTTTAAGGTTTGTTTGAGAACCAGCTTAAAATATTAGTGTCTTCTTTCAGCTATGTTTTCACTAGGTGATGGGATTTTTTAGCACCAATGTAATCTAATAAGATCTCGATCATACATAGGGTGTGTCATTAACTAGAATGTCATTATGCAGTGTATGGTAGTATATGGCATTATATGCTATAGATGAATATATATTACATATACGTAAATGTATGAACTGATCTCCTCCTCCTATTGGTCTTGATCTTTGCATTTGGTTACATTGTTTGAATGACCTCTGACATCCTGTTCTGTTCTTGTGTCTGGAGTCTGTGAGTCTGTCTACCCCTCATGGTCACTAGCATTTGCTCTTTTAGTGATGATCAGACCCTTAAATAATCAAAGTAGGAACTGTATCAGCTCCTAGACATTGAGTGTGGCATTTAGGATATTTGCTTTCACCCTCAAAATATACTATTATTAGCCTTTTATTTTATACAAAAATGTATAATTTGTAATAATATAGTATGATTAACTGTAGTCATGATGCTGGGCACTGATTATGTTACTTTTCAGGTCAGTTTTTTTCTTTTATTCTTGTTTATTACCTCTATCTTCTGTGAAATTTCTGATTCAGTTTTCAGTGTTTTATTTTTCTCCTTGCTATGAGTTGTATTTTACTATTTTCACACCTTTGAATTTTCGATAACATGCCAATCATGGTAAATTTTATTTATAATGAGTGATAGTTATTCTTATATTTCAGAAAATATTCTTTGGCTTTTTCCTGGGGTATAATTGTTATTTTTTTTAACTTTTATTGGTGCATTGGAGTCTTACATTGCAATGAATATCTATTTGATGTTAACATATATGCACACAGCTCTTGGTGCCCCCCCGCCTCCCCCCAGCCGTATGAAGTACCAAGAATGATGTTTTCTTTTTGACTGAGGACATTGTTGGATCAGAACAGAAGTCCCAGAGACGTGAAAGGTCTGCTTTGTGCTGCATCGTCTGTACCCAGCTAGTTGTGATCAAGGAATATGCAAAGGAAAATAGCGAAATGTTGCTTGTGATCTTTTGAGGTGTTTTAACTCACTACTTTCAACTACAAACGGAACATAATAATTTTAACTTCCAAAATAATACTTTGCACATGTGTGATTGTAGTGATGATTATTGGAATGATTTCAGAATGAATTATGAAAGAAGAATCGTGGCTCTCGAAGCAAAATTGATTCTTAGAAAATATTGTCAGGGCCAGCCTTAACTTTTGCAAGGACAAATTTGTCAGGCTAGTCAGTCAGGGAAATAAGGAAGGACCAGCTATTTAGACTTTAATGAAGTTTCTCACAAAATCTTTATGAACAGGAGGAGGAAATAAATGAGAAAGAGATCATTAGATAAATAATTGGCTAATGGACCACACCAAATATATCAGTATATGGATTAGTATCCATTTAAAAGGAAGATCTATAGTGGGATGTCACCGAGTATTATTTACATCCTTATCCTGCTCAGTATTGTTATCAATGATTGGGATGAAAATAGTGAAAGTATATATTTGTGTATGACATTGTTATATTTTAGATATAAAATGTCTCCCAGAAAAACTCATGTGTTAGACTGTGCAGCCAGATTCTGAACTGGAGCATCATGGCTAAAGGACATAGATTACTGAAGGCATGGCTTTGGGGACTGTATCTGTCCCTGGTGTCTGTCTGTCTGTCTGTCCCTCCGTTTCTCTTTTTCCTTTCTACTCTGCCATGCCCTAAAGCCCTGCCACCAAGCCGTTCCTACTTGGAAGCCAGCTGATCATAGACTGACCTCTGAAATCCTGAGCCCTAAAATAAACCTCTCTTCTTCCAAGTTGTGCTTGTCAGCTATTTTTGGTCACAGTGACGAAAAAGCTGACTAAAACAGACATGATGAAACCATATTTAAGATATATTTAGAAGGCTGGAATAGTGAGGCTGTATCCAGAATGAAATTCAAAAACAATAAATATTGAGTTCTTATTTGAAAAACTTGTTCATCGATAGAGGATTTAGTAGAAGTCAAACTCAGCCATACATGTATTTAATATTTAGGTTTATTTTAAAAACAGTAAGTTTTAAAGAAAAGTTAAAAACCTAATGTAATGTAATTTTAGTCTCATGTCATTGAAATTAAATTTCTAAAGAATATCAAGAAGGATGTCATACTTTGAAAAGTACAAATTCAAATTGTATATTCAAATTGGATATTTACAGAACAGTGAATACAGAGTTGAAATGGATATAGTATGAAGAACAACTGAAGATTTTTGGAAGATTATTATATGGAAAATATTAAACTTTTGGATTATTATAAACTAGGGTGAATGCATTGAAACTGGAGGGAAACATTTCAACTCAGTATGAAAATTCAAAGTTGTGTTAGGGCAAACCTATTTGTATTATACTGATAAGAAATCATCTATATTATATTATTTTACATGTAAAATATCAACTTAATATAGTTCAGCCTAATAAAAAAAAAGAGGTGTAGTGAGTGAGTAATTTTCCCTTGAAGTAGCAAATTTCCTTTCTCTGGAATAACCTAACCATAACATGGATAAGCATTTAATGGATAATTTGTGCAAAATCAGAGAATGAACAGATTAAGTGTTCTTCAAGTTTATTTCAAACCCCAAGATATTGTAATTCTAGAAGCTGAACTTCATTTTTCCACTTACTGTGCATTTGCTAAATGGAGATCCAGCTAGAATCTACACATTACCATAGTTGACATCACCATTCCTGACATAGAATGTCTTCATTTGTTTGGATACATTAACACTTTTCACTGAGTTTAAAGATATAAGAAAGAACACTTTTATGTAGTGGTAGACCATGTGCTCCAATCCTTATTGAGAATGTTTCTAAAAATGATTCCTGCTCTCTTTACATTGACAGTTTAGCCAAAAAAAAAAACCCAAGACTTTATTTAGATATATCAATATCTTAGATATTTTCCTTCAGACAAATTGATATTTTTCTTTAAAATGTCTACTCTGGATAAAAGTAACACTTTGACTTTCAGTCATTTATTATAAAATGCTTTTTTTCTTAGCTTTTGTAAGAAAAAGTATTAACAGTAACAGCAGAAATGGTAGTAAAATTGCTACATATTGTGGAGACATTATCTTGAAAACAACTTTCTACCTACTAAATTTCTGTTTCTTTCCTCAGAGATGTTTAAAGTAAGTCCTATTCTAAATAACAATTTTATGAAAATAAGAGGCATGTAAAAGCTCTTTATACTCGATGCATTATTTGTCAAAAAAGAAAATAAATAATTTCAATAGAAAATTTATTTATTTGACTTGATACTGTACAAGTATAACCATGCATCAGGAGTTTGATGTTAGATTAGACAGTTTTATGAATTGGACCTTCAGTTAAAAGAAAGCATTATTTCAGTGGCCACAAGGATTGTCTGAGCCAAGCCCTTAAAAAATTCTTCATTTAAATTCCCATCATTTGAACCACTTTCAATGTCTGTTTCAAGAGGTGATGACCCCTTCGATATCTCATACTTTTATTTATGTATTTATGAGTTTTCCATCTATTTTAACTATTATAAAGTCTCTACCACTCTGAATGTACAAGTGTCAGTAAAGAGCAAATACATGGGTGAAGACAGGGTTGAAGTTCAGATTATAAAATTATCAGACTCCCCACAGGTAGCCTATCCAGAGAAGCATGTGCAGGTACATTATATGGTGTGTGTACGCTCTAAGCATTTTACTGGATTCACTCATTTAATACTTATATTTTATCTTGGATATTTATATTTCATTTTAGATATTGCTAGAATGAAGTAGACAGCCTAGAACAGAGCTCCATGAAGAGTGTGTAGTTGTACCTGAGACACTAATGCCCTCTGCTCTGCTCCGAGTGGAAGGCGGCCCTGGAGTCCTCCCGCTTCAGAGCCGGCTCTTGTTCATCCCTGTGTGCCCTGCTGCTAGATTCCCTGAGCAGAGGCTGCCAGGAACCTACCTGAAGTCTTACATACTGGGTTTATTAAGCTCACTGTGGCAGGGGATGGCACGTCCTAGGGGGAATGTGAGTGTCTCTGAAAGGGGGAGCAGAGAAGAGTAATTACAGGATTTGGAGGCTCGAGTTAGTCATAAGATGGCCTTGCAGAGATTTGCTAGAACTTATAAAGTTACTGGAACAGCCTGTTAACACATGAGTCTGTAAAGAGTGATTGATTAGTTTCCCTGCAGTCTTATCTTAGTATATAAGAGTCTAAATGAAGTATTGTTAAAAGATTTGAGCTTAAATGACCTGCTAGGCACTCCATGGCTAGTTTCTTTGTTTTGTAACTCAAGTGTTTGCAAATGTGGTTTATATATAGCTCCACTCACAGGCCTCCCTTGTAGGCTAGTTGTGAGCGATACTGTTTTTCACATTATCAGTATAATCGTAATCTTTTTATCTTTCTTAACCTCAGGAGAAGGGCGTTCATCATACTCCTCCACTGACGGCATGCTGTCTGTTTGGCATTCCGTGGCCCTTCCTGTGTGCATTCATGTGTTTAAGTTTATATACGTGTGCATATGTTTGATTGTTATCTTCGTTCCCTACTCCCAGTGTCCCCCCCTCATAGGGGGAATGATTTTAAAGTGTTTAAACATATGTCCTTATCTGAATGTATTTTCACAATCTATGCTTTACTATTTTACGTGCATCTATTTTTATTTCACAAAAATAGCATTATGTATACAACATTTTGTTTCCTGCTTTGTATTTGCCAAGGACTATTCTCTGTGATCCATTATACATTATGTATGTTGTTGTTGTTGTTGTTTCGTGGTGCTGGGGATTGAACCCAGGGGCGTTCTACCTCTGAGCTACAACCCCAGCCCTATTATATTTTTATTTTGAAACAGGGTCTCTCTAGTTGCTAATTGCCTTGCTAAATTGCTGAGGCTGGCCTTGAACCTATGATGCAGTCCTCCTGTCTCAGCCTCCCAAGTGCTGGGATTTCAGGCATGCATCACCATACCTGGCTAAACATTGTTTTTAAAATTCTAAACAGTTGCTATGTGTATACGTAAATCCTATATTTTAACATTCTTTTGTTGTTATGTGTAAGTATGATTCATTTTTTCTAAATTGAAGAATCCACTATGTTTTCCTTGTTTACTCTCACAGGAATGGATATCTGGTCTGTCTTAATTTCTTACCAACTCAAAAAATGTTTATATGCCTTTATGGTCCTGTGTGAGATTAAAAAAAGAAAGAAAAAAAAACCCATGTCTGTCATTGTATTAATCTGTCTATCCATTGATCTATTTATCATCCGAGAGTGTAACTGCGAGGCAGTAGGTTATGCATATATGTAAGAGCTACCACTGTGTTCTTCAGAATGGCAGTGATGAGCTTCAGTCCTACCAGCAGTGCACAGAAGTGTCTACATTTCATTCCCCCAAAATATCGTTTCTAATTTTTTTATCCAATGTTAGTATTATCCAGTTTCTAATTTTTTATTCTTTTAATAAGTGACACCTCATTCCTACGTTGCATTTCTTATATTAGTTTGTTAACTTTTGGGATTACTTTTCATTCAATTGCCTTTTTATTAGCCTGTTTTTTCCCCCACTGAAGTTCATCTAGTTTTTTTCTTGCCAGTTTTCAGGGGTTCTTTGTAAAATAGAATTCTTAATCCATAAGTTTTTATATAAAACAAATTTCTTTCATCTGTAAGGTGGGTACACTATCTTTGTCTATAGTTGAAATATCTGGTTTTGATGTAATCCAATTAATCAATTTTTGCCTTGTCCTTTTACTGTTTTCTTTAAGAATTTCTTTACTATCTCCACAGGCAAAGATTTACTGGTACTTTTTCTTCTATTAACTTAAAAAATTTACCCTTTACGTTTTGATATTTCATTCCTACAGATGAAGTTATAGAGTTTAAGTTTATATGTAATGTTAGATAAAGATCCAGTATCTATTTTCCTATCTACAGTGAGCTGCTTTTCCTAGTAGCATATACTCGAGGAGTCCAATTCCTGATAAAAAATTTGCATGTGATTATTTTCCATCGTGACCAAAGGCACTTCCAAAGGCTTTACCTGGCCAGCTTTCCAGGGAAAATCTACCCTGCCCAGTATACCCTTGTCTTGGGTATGGGAGTCTTTGATGGGAGTTGAAATCAAGTACCTCCCCTGCCCTGGCTGGCCCTGTTCTTCATATATTTCTATTCCTGGTCCAGGCACCTTTGTCCCTAGGCCTCTTGCTGAGGCCTTTGGCAGAGGTCTCCAGGCTCTTCAGCTGGGGCCTCTGTATTGGAAGGAGACAGCTTCCCACTTTGAGTATTCAGTACTTTCTATTGAGTCCTCTTTCCTCTCCGCTTCTGCAGCCTTTGGTTTGGGGCTTCTGTAACTGTGATACAACCCCATGCCTGTGCTGAGCCACCTGCCTCGACTTGTGTGCTCTTCCCTGGACAGAATGGAACAGGGGGAATCAGTGCTTTCTCAAGTTTCAGTCTCTTGCTGACTCTGTAGCAGTTAGTGAGTAAACATTTTAACATTTTCTGGTGACTTTTATTTTGGATCAGTGTTGCTAAATTGGCTTCCCTGACATCTGAGAGCTCAGCTAGTTCTCTCTAACTCAGCTGAACTCCCAACAATACTAATGCAGAGATTCTCAAAGTATGGTCCTTGGATTTGCATCTTCCTATTGGCAGTCACCTGGGAACTTGTTAGAAATGCAAGATCTGTAGCACTACCCTAGGCCAGAAATTCTGCTCCCCAGCCCATCCTTCTGTTTTAACAAAACCAGTGTGATTCTGATACATGCTTAAATTTGAGAACCACTGAACTAATAAAACAATGTACACTTTAGAAAATGTTTTATGGTGCTTTTTTATCATGTATTAAGTTGCTACTTAGAGCAGCTTGATAGTAAGAGCTTTCTATTCTGCTCCATTAGTCTGTTTATTCTTGCATAAACACCATAATATTTTTGTGACAATGCTTTATTGCAATGTGGTATATCTCAATATACGGTATGGCAAATCTCTTTTTTCTTGTATTTTTTCTTTCAATACTTTATTTTTTGTGGTAGTGGGGATTGAACCCAGGGACATGCTACCTCTGAGCTACACCCCAAGCCCTGTTTTTATTTTTTATTTTGAAACAGGGTCTCGCTAAGTTGCAGAAGCCTTACTAAGTTCCTGAGACTGGCTCGAACCTGCGATGCTCCTGTCTCAGCCTCGCAAGTACTGGGATTACAAGTGTGTGCCACCATGCCTGGGTCAATACTTTAAATATTTCACTCCATTCTATTGTTTATGTTCTTATGTGAAGAAAATTACAGTGTAATTCTGAGCCTTTTTCCCTCTGTTTTATCCTCTGGCACAAAAAAAAAAAAGATTTCCTCTTTTCTTTTTCTTTCTGCAGGTTGAATATATGCTGAATGTGTAGATTATTTGGTATTTGCCCTCTTAGTGTTTTCCGGGCTTCCTGAATCTGTAATTTGGTGTTTGTCATTAATTTTAGAAAAGTCTTAAACCTTATTACTTCAGATATTTCTTTTTCCTTGTGTCTTTCTTTTCCTTTTGGTAAGTTCAATTACATCTATTTACACCTTTTAAAATTGTCTCACATTTTTGTCTGTTCTGATCTTTTTGTTTGTTTTGCCTTTCCATTTTTTCTAACTCTAAACTTTTGTACCGAATCTAAGAAATATTTTATTGACCCATCTTCACATTAATGATTCTTTCCTTGGTGGTATTGAATCTACTGATGAGCTCATCAAAGGCATCCTTCTTTTTTTTTTAGTTGGGTGCATTGTAATTTTACATCATATTGGGGTACAAAGTGTTAGAAAAATACATGCACACACTCTTGTTGCCCTCCCTATCAGCCCCCCCACCCTCACCTCGCAAGTCTTTGAGATTGGAGTTGGCAATTTTGTATAGGTTCAAAGCATTATTTCTATTATTCCATTCTTTATGACTTCATCCCCTCTCCCTTCCCTAATCACCCTTTGCCACGCCCCTGGAGCTCATCTATCTGACATTGTCCTTATTGCCAAGTATTTCTCTAGCTTCCACATACAAGAGAGAACCTACATCTACTTATTCTTTGGGGCTGGGTGTACTTACTTGGCATAATATTCTCCAGTTCCATCCATTTTCCTGCAAGTGTGTAATTTTGTTCTTCTTTATAACTGAGATTCCATCTCACTCCAGTTAGAAAGGCAATCATCAAGAACACAAGTAATAATAAATGCTGGCGAGGACGTGGGGAAACCAGAACCCTATTACACTGTTGGTGGAACTGCAAACTAGTATAGCCACTTTGGAAATCAGTGTAGAGGTTTCTCAGAAGATTGGGGATGGAAGTACCATGTGACCCAGCAATAGTGCTCTTGGGCACCTTCCCAAAGGAAATAAAATCAGAATATTATAATCATACGTGCATATCCATGTTCATAGCAGCACAATTTACAATAGCCAAATTATGGAACCAGCCTGGATGTCCATCAATGGACGAATGGATCACAAAACTTTGGTATATACACACAATGGCATTCTTTCTATTTTGATTTCTAGCATTTCCTTTTCATTCTTTCTTTCAGTTTCTACCTGTATATTATCCATCTGTCCTTGCATGTTGTCACTTTTTCCTCACATATTAATCATTGTTGAGTTCTCTAGTAATTCCAAAAATGTTTGTCATATCTGAAACTCGTTCTGATGCTCTCTTTGCTAAAAAGCTAGAAAGTCTTTAGCATGCCTTTTTAATTTCTGTTAAAAAACTAATGTGATATATTGTATAATAAGAATTGAGGTAAATAGACTTTTAGTGGGGGTATAAGTTAATCTGGCTAGGAGTAGACTATGTTTAATGTTATCTGTTTCTGTAAGTTTCCTGAGGGCTCAAATTCCTTAAATTTTCTTCTTTTTGTTTCCTCTATTGTCTTTGACTTCCCTAGGAACTTTTCATTAGGTAGACACCTGTAGCTCTTTTAGCTATTATTCACTTTATATAGAGCACTGTTGGTCTGGTGGTAAGCTACTGGGGAAAGGAAGCATTCTATAAATTTAGGATGAAATCTCAGGCAGTCTGTGACCTACATAACTATTTGTTAGCTTTACCCCCACCTTATGTGAGATAGGAAGTCTAGAGGGAGCTGAAGTCTTGGTAATGCCCATCCTCCACGCCAAAAAAGGTTCTGATAAAGTCTTTTCAACTGCAGAATAGGACTTCTTATTGTTTCTATTTCATAATGGTTACTTTTTTCTTCCCCTTTCCAGTCCCATGAGGGGAACATTCTTGACTCTTCACTATGTCCTCCTGATGGGATTCCTGGTTAAAAAAAAAAAGAAACAAAAGTATGAGGAACCCCTAGAAGTTGCGTTCTCATATAGATCCTCTTCTGCTCTCCAGAGCACCGCAGAATTACCATGTGAAGTGTTTCTACCAGCTGTGTCTGTCACCAGCAGCTTCTTGGTGGTGATTCACTGTATTTGCCTGTTTCTGCAGATTTTGAGGTGGCAGTTTGCCTGTGACAGTTCTGACAGATCTAAGAAATAGCATTGATCTTCAGTTTGTTCGGTTGAGTAAGGTTTAAGGGAGTGGCCACTCACAGGCTTCTTATGCATCCGTGTGTCATGTCTGAAACTTGTTCTGATGCCCTCTTTACTTTGATGCTCTCTTTACCTCAGACCTACTAGCCTTATAATTTCTGTTAAAAGACAATGCAGTATCTGAAATCTAAAGTCCAAATATATGTTTTCATTACTTTAGCAAATTATAACAGTTTTGTGAATTTATTTCAAACATCAAACCTTCTCATAGATTAAAACCGTTCTTAAAATTCACACCAATAAAGGAATATTAGTTGTAGTTGAAGTGGGATGGAAAGGTCTACCACTCTGATGGACATAATTTGAGGACTGTTGGTGCTTAGTATAAACTGATCGGGACCAGGGCTGAACCCTTATGAACACTATTGTATGTCAAGCGATCTTTTATTGATATTAGTACTTTCACTACATGTTATGCTCATTTGTGATTATTCACAATATTTATTGTGTTATCATATTCTTCACCAAAATATAGTTTATTTGGGAGGGAATAAAATAAATATTTTTAAATGTGTGTTTTATGTGACTGTAGAAAATAAAACATTCTGCTTCAAATTCCCCTTCTCATCTAAGGAATGCTTATTTCTTACACATGGAGGACAAAGAGTCATTGTCTTTATTTTCTATATTTTTTCTCTAGATGGATGTATAATCTTCTAAGGGACTATGTCAAAAGTGGTTGATATGATTACATCACTCCCTAGCTAAAAGATACTAAAGATATGATAATTTTTCCTATGATTTTATTTACCAGATCTGCATTTCATGATAATTATAAGGTTTATATAAGAGAACAGCTAGTCCTTCCTTAAGTCTTCTAACAACTTCACAGTCTTAAAATTCTCAGCTAAATTTTGAGGAGTGGGGCAAGGAGTCTGATATTAAATCTTTTTATTGACCTTCCGATTTCTGTCATATTATATATGCTTCTGACCTGTTTTTCCACTGAACCAGTAATTTAGTCCATTACTGGTCTGTGTAAATCTTCGCCACAGCTATTTCCCAAGGTGGTTTGGGGTCTAACGAGTGGTTGGTGTTGATGTCCGGCAGGAAATCTTGCAAACCAGATGATTGGTGTGGTTCACTGTAACCCTGTTAAAGCATTGGTCAAGTTGCACTTAGGGGAGTTATTTAATTAGTTTCCCAAAGTGTTTGTGTACAGTTTTTAGATGACCACTACTTTTTTTTCATCATGATTCAGAAAAAGACAGTTGCTTGTTTTTATCAGAGTCAAGTATTAATCCCATACTCTTTTTTTTTTTACTTATTTTTAGGCAGTCATTTTGATCACTGCTAGAACTTGTCTAGAAGATTAGTATCTGTAATGTTATCGTAAAGTAAATTTTAGCCAGGCATGGTGGCTCACGCTTGTAATCCCAGTACTTAGGAGGCTGAGACCAGAGGATCCAGGTTCGCAGCCAGCCTCAGCTACAATAGTGAGGCCCTCCACAACTTAGTGAGACCCTGTTTCAAAATAAAGAATAAAAAATAGGGCTGGGGGTGTAGCCCAGAGGTAGAACGCCCTTGGGTTCAATACCTCATACCACAAAATAAATAAATAAAATAAAGTGAATTCGGTAGCTTTCAATATACTGGGCATACTAAAAAGGGTTTTAAAGATATAAAACATTTTCTGTCTTTAAGAAGTTAGGAAGCTTATCATGGGAGACAGACATCATTTAATAAACAATATATTAGTGGTAGGAACAAAATGCTCTGGGATTACAGATAAGAGAATAGTCAATTCTTTCTGAATTTTTAGGGAAGACTTCCCAAAAGAGGTGACATTTTAATAAGAGTTGAAGAATTGGCTTTTGACTGGCAGAGAAAATGTATTATTACTATAGAGAAATAGTGTGGGTTAAAAATTAAGTTACTTCAAATGCATATGTATTCTTTCTTCAGATTTACTGAAATATTATTCACACAGTAAAATCCACCCTTTATAGGTATACAATTCTGTAAATTTTGGCAGACTTATACAGTTTTTCAATGACCATCTAAATAAAGATAAAAAACATTTCTGCCTCATCCAAAAGATTCTTCCATGTCCTTTATAGTCAGTCTATGCATGTATTTTTCAGAGTTATCAAATATATTTTTCAGTGGGAAAGTTTTTGACTTTACTATTCTAATATTGAATCATTTCATTCTGTGTATTATATTTTATCAGAAAATATGTTTTTAAGTTTGGATTAGTTAGTTGGTGTCCTAAGAAGATAATTTAGGAGACTTAGTAAATGTTTATCTTTTAATTATGTTGCAGATATGCATTAATTTTCATCTTATTTTGCAGTGACTCTTTCTAGGAGTAGAAAATGTTGTGGTTAAAAACCATATTATTATGCCGGGCGTGGTGGCGCACGCTTGTAATCCCAGTACTTTGGGAGGCGGAGACCGGAGGATCCGGGTTCGCGGCCAGCCTCAGCTCTCTCTCTCTCTCTCT
>PVJS01046524.1:0-15785 GCA_004027185.1 Glis glis
GGGTCTCACAAAGTTGCAGAGGGCCTTACTAGGTAGAGAGAGAGAGAGAGAGAGAGAGAGGAGAGAGGAAAGAGAAAGAGCGAGAGAGAGAGAGAGAGAGATCACGCGTGCGCGCATGCGCGCTGAGGCTGGCCGCGAACCCGGATCCTCCAGTCTCTGGCTCCCAAAGTACTGGGATTACAAGCGTGCGCCACCACGCCCAGCCACCTTATGTCTTTTGATTGGGGAATTGAGGCCATTTATATTCAGCGTGATTATTGAGAGATGGGTTTTAATTCCTAACATTTTGAGATTTAATTTTTGTTTGAGGTAGTGTTTGTTCTTTGCCTAGTTGTTTGTTTGATGGAAATCCTGTTTCTCTGGTTCTGGCATTTCCTTATTTTTTCTTCTTTATAATTAATCTCTTTGAGTATTTTCTTTAGTGCTGGTTTGGAAGACATAAAGTCTTTCAGCTTCTGTTTGTCATGGAAGGCTTTTATTTCCCCATCAAATTTGATAGATATCTTTGCTGTGTAGATAAATCTTGGCTGGAAGTTGTTTTCTTCCAGAGTTTGGAATTTGTCACTCCAGGCCCTTCTGGCTTTCATGACTTGGTTTGGAAAGTCAGGAGTGATTCTTATTGGTTTGCCTCTGAATGTTATTTGCTCTTTTACTCTTGCTGCCTTTAAGATTCTCTCCTTGGCCTCTACTTTAGTCAATTTGGTTATCATGTGACGTGGTGAACCTCTTCTCTGATCTTGTCTATTAGGGGTTCTATATGTTTCCTGTACCTGTGTGTCGACCTCTCTGTCTATGTTTGGAAATTTTCTAATATTACTTCTCTGAATAGATTATTGATTCCTTTGGTTTCCACTTCTATCCCCTCTTCTATGCCTATTATTCTTAAGTTTGATCTTTTAAGACTGGCTGAGATCTCTTCAATGTCCAATTCATGCTGTCGAATTGTTTTTTCTAATTTATATACTATGTTTTCATTTTTGGAGAGGTCATCTCCTAAGAGTGAGATTATGTTTTCCATGTGGTCTAGTCTATTGTTGATAGTCTGTATTGATGCCTTCATTTCAATTATTGCATCCTTCACTTCCTTCCGAGTTTCTTTTTGACTCCTGTTTAGGGTGTCAGCTTCTTTGTTTATTTGATCTTTCATTCTTTCAGGCTCTCTCTGAATTCCTTTCAGAAATCCTGTATCATTTCTACTATTAAAGTACTGAATTATCCTTCTGGCAATCTTTGCACTTCTGTGTTGGTGGGTTCTGTTATTGTGGGATTGTGGGAGCTCATTGTTTCTTTGCTATTCTTCCTTTTCATGATTTCAGGTTTCTTATGTTTATACCTTTGTTGCTTTTGGTAGCTCTCTCTCTCTCACTCTGTAGGTTTCCTATGTCTAATTTCTCTCCCTTTACAATTTCTTATTCTGGAGGTAGATAGTTGCTACTAGGTGAGCCTTAAAGGTAAATAGCCTTTACTGAATGGTTATTCTCACTTGCTTGGTATAATGTCCATTTGCAGGCCCAATTCTTGGTCTCCTTCAGTGATTGGGACCCTTGCCGGGTGCCTCTCACTACCTGTGCAGACGACCAGTTGCCGCTATTGCCCTTCTCACTGCAAGCGTGGGTCTCCGTGGTCTCCACTTGGGTTGTCCCTTGTCTCTCTCTCTGTCTACACCTATGGCAGGTGTCACCAGCAGGGGGCCCCGGGCTTGTGTCTCTCTTTCCCTACAGAAGTGGTGGATGTCGCTTTGACCCGATTCTGTGCGAACATGGAACTCCACGTTTTCTGCAGAGAGGGCTGGTTTGGTCCAATTTTCCCCACAACTGTATGTCCTGTGGCGATCCCCAGGGACTCTATAAGGGTCCTGCGACCCACGGGCTGCAAGTCTGTCCCACCCAAATGTCACCAGGTACTGTCTGCTTATCCATGCGTCTACCCACAGCAGGCCACACTCCCATCTCCGCCGGGGCAATCTGCACGGTCTCAGACCCCGCAAGTCCCTGTGGCCATGCTGGGTGGTCTCCCCCTGGGGCGGCTCATTGACTTACAGTCTGGTTGAGCACTGCTCTTAATCTCTGGGGAAGGGGGTGGGCTCAACTGCCGCCGCAGGTTCTGGTCAGGCCTCCAGGCACTGGAGACTCTGCTGAGCATGGATCAAACTGCTGCTTGCTTTTGTCACTGATGCTCTATAGTTGCTGGTTTTACAACAGGTCCCTGACTTCTTTGTTGGTGGCCTGCAGAAGCCACAATGCTGGTTAGCCACCAGCGCGGTCTGACCAAGATGGCGCTGCTGCTGCTTCTGCCAATGCAGCAGCTCGGGTCTGTGTCACGCGTGAGCGAGTTGCTGCTCACCTTCACTGCTGCTATTCTGCAGTTTCTGGATTCACAACAGGTCGCTGGCATCTCCGCTGGTCTTGTGTGGAAGCCACAATGCTGGTAGCTACCAGTAAGGTCCTGCCAAGATGGCGCCACTGCCTCTATGCTGTTTCAAATCACATAAATACAGTATATTAATTTAGTTGCATTATAAATATACCATAATTCAATTATTCATTATCCTAAAAGCATATTTGGAATGTTTCCGGTTTTTCAATATTAAAAAACATTATAACTAGGGAACTTCCATTTCTTGGTCTGGTATGTAAGGAGCTTGGAAGTCATCACCCCATTCTAAGAAGTCAAAGCAACTCTTCTGATCTGTCTGAGATGTAGGGTCTCAAAGCAAGATACTGCCCTGGAGAGACAGACAGCCAGATACAGAGAATCATAACTTACCTGGGCAGAAATGAGCCGACAGAAAACTCTGGGGGATCTAGTGCCAGGATAGCAAAACCTAGACTGTAATTGCTTAATGGCTGGAGACTCAAAGTAAATAAGTCTGTGAGTGAAAAATTCTAGGGGTCTCCCATCCAAGTGCTTACCAGGCCCAACCCTGCTTAGCTTCTGAGATCAGATAAGACAGGGCACATTCTGGATGGTAGGACCATGGACAAAAAGGAGGATTGAGGAAGGAAACGGTTCAAATAATACTATGGCAATATATGAAGTTATTCCTACCAATTTCACTAACACGTATTACAAGGGGAGAGGGAGTGGGATGGGATGCAGGAAGAAATACACCAAGAGCTGTGTGCATGTATGTTTGTATCACATTGAACCTGACTATGATGTGTAATCGAAATGCACTAATAAAAGTTTTTTTTTTTAAGTCGGGGGGCCAATCTTAGGAGGAGCACTCATATTTTGGGAAGTTTTTCCTGCAGTTCTACCAAATTCCAATAAGTAAGGTGGAGAAAAAAATACAAAATAAAACAAAAAAAAAAAACTTGTTTCCAGCAGGGGGAGGAGAAAAGCAAACATTTTAAAACATGTCAGAATATCCTGTGTATCATCTCAACAAGGCCTGTCAGGAGAAACAATTTGATCAGATTTTAACTTCCTAGAGTTTTATCAGTGCCTAACTAACTCAGAGGAAGCAATATATCTAGCCCCATCACCCTGTGTCTATCCTGTCCCATCTCAGATGGGGTGGGGAAGCTGAACAGCACCTGTGAAATTCACAGACCCAGGGCACAGAGTCACTAAAAGACGAAGACCTAATCACAGGACTACAGAATGCTACCCCACCCACTCATCTATATACACACCTTACATACCACTAAAGGCCTACTTATAGAAATTTCTCTTACCCCATTGTGTGAGTCAGCTTTTCGTTGCTGCAACAAAATACTAGAGAAAAACAACTTGGAGGAGGAAAGATGTATTTTGGCTCATGGTCTCAGAGGTTTTTGTCCATGGTCAGCTGGCTCCATTGTTTCTGGGCTTGTAGTGATGTGGTACATCATGGTAGAAGGATGGGGGGTAGCAGAGACTCATGGTGACTGGGAAGCAGAGAGGGGGCAGGAGAGAGAGAGACAGACAGACAGACACCAAGGACAGGATATAGTCTCCAAGAGCACAACCCCAAGAACCCACTCCTTTCAACTATGTACCACCTCCTACAGTTTCTACCACATTCCAATGATGCCATCAGCTACAACCCCATAGATGAATTAATCTATCGATGAGGTCAGAGCCCGCATGATCCAATCACTTCCAAAGACCCTTCCCCTCTGAACATTGCTGCCTTGGGGACCAAGCCTTCGTTCAACACATGAGCCTCTGGAGGACACTCCAGACCTAAACCATCACACTCTGCCCCTGGTCCCCAAAGGCTCAGGCCTGTAGTCCCACTTACTTTCTTTTTTAGGAGCAGCTGATTGTCTTCTCTGTGTCTCAGCTTCCCCTTTTGTGAATGAGAATAATAATAGTTGTTGTGGAAGTTAAATTAGGTTATATATGCAAATAGGCTTAATATAGTACTTGACACATAGTAAACAGTCAATAAAGTTAACTACCATTATTCTCACAAACCATATTTTATGTAACCAATGCTCTATTAAAGAACATTTTAATTGCTTCCAAATGTTTCTAATACAAGCAAGGCTGTTATGAATATCTTTGTGTATAATAATTTTTCACATATATAAGTATATGGTAGGATCAATAAATAGAAAATATATAGCAAGATAAAAGGCCACACGAATTTCGTATTTACAGAGATATTGCTGTTAACCGCCAAAGAGTTTGCATCAATTTACACTTCCACAAGTGAGGCATGGGTATCCTTCCATATGTCTTGCTAACCATGTGCTATTAAACTCTTCATATTTGCCAACATAACATACTAAAAATGTGATATATTACTATGGTTTTATGTCTGTCTTTCTCTTATTATCAGTAAAGTGTTTTCATCCATTTGAGTCATTTTTAGTTCTTTTTGGTGCAATTTTCTTTGTTATATTAGTCCATATCCTTTCTATTTATTAATGTCTAGAATATTTTACATATTTAAAAATTTATCACTCTTATGTATTTCAAATGTTGTCCCAGTCTTGCCTTTTTCTATTGTTTATGCTTTTTAGTTTTTAAATTTTTCATAAAATTGAATTTAATCATTTTAATGGGTTTCAGGGGTTTTATGCCATTTGTAGAAAGGCTTTCCAAACACCAAGGTTATAAAACTATCTCCCATGATTCTTTATGATTCCATTATGGTTTACTATTTTAATATTTATGCCTTTGACTCATGTGGAATTATTTGGGGGAGATAGGGACCCCTTGATATGCCTTTATCAAGAAGCTATTCAATTGTCTCTTAACAGTTTTTGTTTGTTTCATTTTGTTCTTGTTTGGGGGTTTGTTTGTCTTGTAGTACTAGGGATAAAATCCAGGGCAAACATTCTATCACTGCTCTATCCTTACCCCTCCTAACAGTTTATTGAATAAAGTACTTAGCACCATTTATTTGAAATATCATCTTTATATTAAATATCACATATATTTGAGTCTATTTCATAATTTACTGTTCTCTTTACTGACATATCACTTTTAATTAATGTAGTTTTATTGCAGTGCACACACACACACACACACACATACACATACACACACATACACACACACACATTAATATGCACTCAACAAATCCTCCTTACATTTTTTTCTTTTTTGTTAGAATTGTCCAGGTGATTTTTCCTTCAGTATTTTCCATATGAATTTTAGAGTCAGGTGGCTAATTTTTTAAAAAATTTTATTAGTATTTTAGCTTGAATCAATGAATTAACCTAAGGAGAAATGTCAGTTTTGCAATATTAAGATTTCCTATCCAAGTACATGACATGCCTTACCATTTGTCCAGATGTTCCTTGTGTTGTTTAGTAATATTTTAACTATGTAGATCTTACAGACTTTTTGTTAATTTCATTCTTAGGTAATTTACCTTTTCTCATTAATCCAAATGGTCAATTTCTTGAAACTTGTCTTCTAATGGATTGTTGTTATTCCTTGTTCTTGGGGTCTCATTTTCTTATTGCAGATATGATCTTCTATGAAAATTTCTTGCCCCTATAGTCCATCAAAATCACCTGAAACTCAGAAGTCACCAACAGGTACTAACCACAAACACTATAAATGTCATTAATGGTCATGAGGGTAACATATATCTCCTATTTACTTTGGAGCCTTAGAATATAAGTTTAAGATAAGAATGCTGTTTCCAAGACCAACGGTTTCAATGACTTATCAGTTTCCATAATGTATTTCTTTACTAATATCTCAACTTATGAAATGAAATGAGAAACTACCTAATACTAGCCATCTCTAATGTGATACATGACCCAATAGCATAGTTGTGGGTATAGTTAGTGTGGTGGATCCACTCTAACATGATCCCAATAAGTATACATGCCTTTGCACAATCTCCTTCAGGATGGAAGAAACTATGACTTGCTTCTTAGCCAATGGAATATATACAGGCAGTGGGATAGTCGCTTCCTAGATTAGGCTATGTTATACAGCAAAAGTGATGGCATAGTAACTCCTGTGATTATACTGCATTATACAAGACTCTGTCCAAACAAACCGGAGGGAAAGGATCTCCTGCTAGCCTTGAAGAAGTAAGCTACCATGCTGCAAAGGGGCCGTGTGTCAAGCACAATGGGCAGACAGTAGAAGCTGATCATTGCCCGGGCTAATTGCCAGCAAAAAAGTGAGGAGCTCAGTGCTTTAACCTCAAGGATCTGGATTCTACCAACGCTCACAGGAACTTGAGAGAGGACCCTGAGTTCCAGAAAGAAATGCAGCCCAGGAAACCTTTATACTGCAATCTTGTGAAACCCTGAGTAGAGGACCTAGCCAATTTGTGCCTGGACTCCTAATCCACAGAACTGTGAGATAACAGATGTGTTGTGTGAAGCCTCTAAATGTGTAGTAATTTGTTATATCAGCAAGAGAAACTAATACACTAAGTCAAATCCTGTCCCTGAGCATTACAAACAATAAATATCTCTTACAGTTTAGTAAATTTACAGTGGAAGTTTGTCCTGAGTGAAATATCAGCACAATATAGTTTAATTCTCTTTCTAAATTTATGGTGCTCTGGGCAGGGAATTCCAGAATATCCCCCAAACACTCTAAAGCACGAAACTTTAACATAACTCTTTCAAACCAAATCCTTCAAAACCTAAGGTAAATATTATTCATCAGCATTCAGAATTTGTCTAAATTGAATTCATCATAAATACCAGAGTATATTTTTTAAAAATGTATTACATCAATTTATAATTTAAAATTTTTGGAAAACAGCCTTATTTTGGAATAATTAAAATGTTTCATTTATCTCTGCCTCTTCAGTTATCCCTAGGGTATGAATTTCAGTGCTTTCCTTTTTTGTGGTCAGAAATACAACCAAAGTAACCTACTACAGTTAACATTTCCATGGCTGAACTAGTCTTCTGTAATTTCACATAATAAAGCTATTTGAACACTTACAACCCAGCATATGGGTTCAAACTTGACATTTAATGTCTCAGTCTTAATGCAAACTGTTCCCTCTCTTTCAAAAAGAGCATTAAGCTGTTCTAATACATCATTTTATACAAAATAGAATGTTGGCTGACCAAACCCTTTTGACACCTGCAATCCTAGAATTCAAATGTATTCTTTCCATTAAAAGTTATTTCTTCTCCCACATCTTGTAAAAGGCTATGAAATTAGTGTTTTACATGCTATTTGGATGTAAATCTAAACCCTCAATGTCTCAAGAAAGGGATTATATCCAAAGTCGGGTTTTAGAGAGATCCCACAGGGTAAAGGCAAAGGTTTTCTGAAGAACATGGGAATTTACAAAGTCCCAAAGATTTAAAGGAGCTTCCCACACTGAAGAGCAGAGAGAATCGCAAACCACAAATGAGGGAAACAAGACCTACAAATAAGCTGCATACATCATCTGGCTTTTAAGTTGTTATGTCCAACATTGTTATCCCTAAACATTCCAGAAATCTAGTACACAACAGCCTTACATTAGCAGTCCTCTGGTGAATTATTCAATAGAATGGAATATATATTCTGGTGATGAAGGAGTGAGGAAAGGGTACCTTCACTAACCACCTTGCCTTAGCCCAGCGTGGTAATAGCACAAATAATAACAGCCAACACTGACATGGTGCAAACATTGACATACTTGTGCAAAGTACTTTATATAACTCTTAACTCAAAGAAACTGCTCTAAGTTGGCTTACTCAGAATCACAGCCTGAGGCAAGGATGTGTGAAAATTATGTAATAAAAAAGAGCTTCCAGAAGGAGAGGGTGCGGTAAAGTGGGACCAGAAAGTAAAGGAGGACAAGCGAAGACTTGAGCCTCAACAGAGAGAGGATAACTCAACCCACAGGAGCTGTGGTGGGAACCGAACCTCAGAGATGGGTGCAACCCAAGTGTCTGCAAGGGGCAAGACAGGTGGAGGACTTACATTGTAAAAGTGTAGGTCATTGATTAAAGGCTGGAAGCAAGCCTGGTGGGGGGGCACATGCCTGTAATCCCAGTACTTGGGAGGCTAAGACAGAAGGATCACAGGTTTGAGGCCAGCTTCAGCAACTTAGCAAGACTCTGTTTCAGATAAAAAATAAAACAGGGCTGGAAGTGTAGTTTGGAAGTAGAATGCCCCTGGGTTTAATCCCCACCATAAACAAATAGATGATTAGATGATAGATAGATAGATAGATAGATAGATGATAGATAGAGATGATAGATGATAGATAGATAGATAGATAGACAGACAGACATAGATAGATAGATGGACAATAGTCTGAAAGCACAGGAGGTACATAAAAGAACCAGCAACTTTTGGGTCTTGAGTACAAAACAGTTATTGGCAACCAAAGACAGTTGACAAACAGACACCAGGAGTTGGCTTGAGGGCAACAGCTCATCTGGAGGCTATGGGCACAAACAAGGAAAAGAACTCTAAGGAGATAGGACAGCATATCTATTACATAACCCTCACAACAATCCCATGACAGCTAGTAGTTGTCCCTTTTACAGCTGAGGAGCATGAAGTAAGGAAAGATTAAATGAGATGCCCAAGATCCTAGAGCTGATAAACATCAGAGATAGGATTTAAAACCAGACCATCTGGCTCCATGTCTGCACACTTATCTGATATATTATTAAATCCAGTGCAGAACAAAGTATGCAGAAGCCCAAGGCAGAATTAAGTCATGATTAGGAAGTACAGGCTAGAACCAGGAATGACTGAAGATGCAACCCTTATAAATAAACTACCATGACCCTTGGTCGTGGGGGCCATGGGGGTGTACAATCAAATCTTTCTTCTAAGTAGTTAGTGCCAATCCAGGCATTGGACACTCCGGTTACACATAATAATCACTTTCGCTCTAAGCTTGCAAGGGGGAGAAATTATCATAGGCATGAAAGGACTGTGGGAAGAGGGCAAGAAGAGAACAAAAATTTCTTTCCCCTTTTATTCCCTCCCTGATTCCCACTTCTTCCTTTCTTTCCACACACACAAACATATAACATACACACCCAGGTCTGAAAGCTTCTTTCAATTTGTTTCTGATATTTATTGAAAATAAGTAGAGAAAACTGGCAGAGACATTAAACTTAACACACCATAGTCAGGAACAACGAGTGTTCCTATTAGCTGAGTTGGCCCATCACAATAGTTTGGATAACAGATAGCTGTGTGTGTGTGTGTGTGTGTGTGTGTGTTACTAGAGGTTGAACCCAGGAATATTCTACCTCAAAGCCACACCCCCAGCCCTATTTTATTTTGTTGTTTTGAAACAGGGTCTCACTAAATTGCTGAGGGCCTTCCTAAGTTGCTGAGGCTGGCCATGAACCTCTAATCCTCTGTCTCAGCCTCCCAAGTACTGGGATTACAAGCGTGTGCCACCATGCCTGGCTAACAGATAGCTTTTCAGTTAGTTTTAAGAGGTAGTTGCTTCAATTCATAATTTGATATTCCCTGGGAAGATTTGTGTGCCATAAAATATCTCTTTTTGTCAATACAGGTACTCTAAATCTACAATTAAATCTTGTTTCATTTGAATATTATAGATTTTAAACTTTTAAAGAATCTTCTCTGGGTTTTAGCAACAGGACAGACTGAGGTGTACAGACTGTCCTTAATTCACAACATATAGAAATGACAGACAGAGGATTGGAGATGCAGCTCAATGGTAGAGCGACACCTAGAATGTGCAGGGCCCTGGCTTTGATCCCCAGCACTGCAAAAGAAAAAGAGGTGGCCGGGCGTGGTGGCGCACACTTGTAATCCCAGTACTTGGGAGGCTAAGACCGGAGGATCCGGGTTCGCGGCCAGCCTCAGTTACTTAGTGAGGCCCTCTGTAACTTCGTGAGACCCGGTTTCAAAATAAAGTATAAAAAATAGGGCCGGTGGTGTAGCACGGAGGTAGAACGCCCCTGGGTTCAATCCCCAGTACCTCAAAAAAAAAAAATAAGAGGTGATGAACAAAATAAAATACACCCCTCAAATTAGCTCAACTACAAAACTGGATAATAGTGACGTACTAGAAAGGTAGATCTCAACTGCCAGAAACGAAGCTGGAACTCAAAGCCAGAGGTGTGATGCAAAGGCCTCACCTTGCATCTGGAGGGCGGGCCAGGAGGGAGGACGCAGAAACCAAGTCCTGGGACAGGCTTTCTCCATTACAGGAACACTGAATATGTGACAGAGATCACATCTAAAAATCAGTGGAAAAGGGACAGTACAGCTCATGAATGCTCATCGGGCATTTGACCAAAACAATAGTAATAATAATAATAATGATATGCCATGCACGAAAATAGATTCCAGACAGCTCAAAAATACAAATGTAAACCTCAAGTCTCAAAGAACATGTAGGAGAATATTCTGATGGCATTTGGTTAGGGAACTATTTCTTAAACATGGTATAAAATTCACACACCACAAAGAGAGGGACTGGGAAGGCTGGTGTGGTAAACAGTACCGCTGGGAGACTACTTGCCACTCCTCCCCACCAGGATCGCTTGTAGAAGACCATGTGCCCTCACCCAGGTCACAGGCTTAGGCCAACAAGATGTGGCCATGAAGCGATATGGGCCTTGCAAACAGAAACTCCGTCTCTCTTTTCTCTTTCTCACAAGATAGGCAAGTCCAAGATAAGAACTGTTTCTTCAGAGATAATCCCTGGAATGAAGATATGGAATGGAATTTGTCAACCTCTGCTAATGTGAGTGAGAAATATTTTTGTTGCAGCAAACTCTGAGATTTGGGAGTTTTGTGACCATGGCATGATTCAGTTTGAACTGACTGAGACATTTAGCTACATTCAAATTGTTAAACAAAAGTGCCATTGGCACAAGCCTATTATCCCAGCTACTTGAGAGACTGAGGCAGGAGGATCACAAGTTTAAGGCCAGCCTGGGCAATTTAGCAAGACCTTGTCTCAAGATAAAACATAAAAGAGATGGGTGTGGCCAGGCATGGTGGCACATGCTTATAATCCCAGTGCTTGGGAGGCTGAGACAGGAGGATCACAGGTTCAAAGCCAGCCTTGGAAATTTAGCGAGGCTCTCAGCAACCTAGTGAGACCCCGTTTCCAAATAAGAAATAAAATTGGGCTGGGGGTGAAGCTTGGAGGTAGATTGTCTCTGGGTTCAATCCCCAGTACCAAAAAAACAAAAGAGAGAGAGAGAGAGAGAGAGAGAGAGAGAAATGGGTGTGGCTCAATGGCAGAGTACTTGCCTGGCAGGCGCAATCCCTGGTTCAATCTCCAGTACCACAGGAAAAGGGAAAAAAAAAGTTAAAAATTAAGGGAGGCCACTGAACACCTTCACAGATCAATCTGGTCAGGAGACTCAATGTGAAATAAAACTGAAGGAACTGAGGGCATTAAATCTGGGAAAGAAAATACTTAGAGGAGCATAGCAGCTGCCTTCGGATACCAAGGGTTGTTTTGCAGGAAATGGACTAGAAAGCTTTTGTATGTTGCAATTAGAATTATGATCAATAAGTAGAAGCTGCAGGAAGACTTCAGCACAATCTAATAAATAACTAACAAAGTTGCCCAAAGCTGGAATGGGCTACCTTGCAAGTCACAAATTCCTCACCATGCCAGTGGCCAGACATGATCTGCAATTAGAACAAGAATATTGGACAGGCTGTTGAACCAAGTAGTCCAACAGCTTCTGGAGTCTATGGTTCCATCCACCAGACACCAGTGAGCACCTAAGTGAACTCTAAGAACCAGGAAATCCTTGACTGCCAAGATTTCCCAATTACCAATAGTTTCTAAGGTGACTAAGCATAAGTGGCAGAAAGAGGATAGTAAATCATCCCACTGCGACATACACGCTTTAACGTTTTTTTTTAAAAAGAGATGAAAGAGTAAAATCAAAACCATCAATAAGAGAAAGAAGAGCCAGGCGTGGTGGCGCACGCTTGTAATCCCAGTACTTTGGGAGGCGGAGACCGGAGGATCCGGGTTCTCGGCCAGCCTCAGCTTTCTCTCTCTCTCTCCCTGTTTCTCTCTCTCTCTCTCTCTCTCTCTCTCTCTCCTTAGTGAGGCCCTCCGCAACTTCGTGAGACCCTTTTTCAAAATAAAGTATAAAAAATAGGGCTGGGGGTGTAGCGCGGAGGTAGAACGCCCCTAGGTTCAATCCCCGGTACCGCAAAAAAAAAAAAAAAAAAGAGAAAGAAGCCATTCTTTCACCTGACTGGGAGTACAGAAAGAAACAAAAAATTCTAATTCCCAAACACCAGATGTAGCTATGCTTCTGTCTTTGAAGTTACTGCATCCATTGTAGAGCTTTCATAAGGTGAAGAAGAAAAAAAAAGTAAGAAATGTAAATTCTCCACCAAAGAAGTCTTTGGTGGGCTGAGGTTTGGACAGGACAACAAGAAGCTTTTATAAAAAGCCATGGCAGGAAACTGGGCTCCGTGGTGCATGCCGGTAATCCCAACTAATCATGAGGTTGAGGCAAGAGGATCACCTAGTTCTAGAACAGCCTGAGCAACTTAGTGAGACCCTGTCTCCAAACAAAAACTAAAAATAGCTAGGGATGTAGCTCAGTGGTAAGGGCCCCGGGTTTAATCCCCAATAGTGAAAAATAAAATAGAATAAAATAAAAGACATAGCAAGAAACTCTGAATGGATATACCCATCAATCCAATGTAATCTAGACAATACCAGATCTGGAATAGCAAAAGAGAGTTGACTTAAGATATGAGCAACTCCTTTAGACAAAAAATAAACATTGTTTTGCAGATTCATTTGTCAGTTGCTTTCCAGTTCCAGCCTCCATGACCATGAAAGTCACACAAGGAGGTATAATTATATTCCACAGAAGCTGTTCTTGTTTTAAATCTGCTCTTAATATAAAGCAGCCAACAGAGGAAATTCTATTTAATAAGACATCTGGCTTCTAAAATGAAGATGCATCCCATTTTTCTTCTAAAATAATTTTAATTTGGTTTGTTTTTAAAACATGAAGTTGATGTCATTTGGAGTTTCCTGTCCCAGAAAATTATGTTTAGAGAGAAAATAAGAATATTAGAAAGTTTCCATGGTGCAAGATTATGCTTTTATCTGAAGTGTGACGAGTCTGAAGAGCTATTTCAACATTAACATCTTCTAAGAGAATCAGCTTCTTTTTATTCATGAAATTATGTTTAACTAAAACGAGCAATAGGATATTTGCTTTATCCTATGCTGCCTTTTTATTGTAGTATTTATTTTCTTATCTTTTTAATTCATTCACTTTTCTCCACAGTTAATTTTTTACTTACACTTCTTCCTATTAAGTGAAGTTCCTTTGCCTTGTTGCCATTTCATCTCCTGTATCTTTACTCCTTTCCTGTTCTCTCGCCCTGTTTCCTACTCCTGTATTCTGTGTGCAACAGCCAGGATTCATGACTGTCTGATACAAAGGGAAAGAATGTTAGGTGAAAGAATTACTTTGCATATAGTAGGGAAGACTCTCTTTTGGGAAGAGGCTTCTATTTAAAATGTTCTGTTATACAAGATAGTTAAAAGGTGATATTCAAAATAATAAAAGAATGCCAGAATAAACCAAAGCAAAAGTCTGGCTACATGGGGTTGGGGGTGTAGCTCACTGGTACAGCATGTGCTTTGCATGCATGAGGCCCTGGGTTCAATCCTCAGCACCACACCACACACACACACACACACACACACACACATACACACATACACACACACACACACATCATGCTCCTCAAAATCTAGAAATTAAGGTCAGTGACTATTACACTTACTAAAACGAAGTCAATTCTAAGTTCTATTCTCACTAAAATATTTACTAACTTTTTAGGATGAATTAAGAAATAAAATATTAAGTAGTTATAAAATAGAAATAAAAACATGATATCATTTAGAAAACACATGTGTTCAATGGATTAAATCTTAGAAAATAAGAGAGAAATTCATGAAAACTGGATCTAGAGAAAACCTACAACCAAAGCCATTTCTTCTCAAAATAAATGGCCTCAAATGTCTTCTTTAAATTACACATGATTTACAATCATAATGTACCAATAAATAAGAGAAAATAAAGAATATATAAATTATACATTATTATTCCTGAGTTTATATTTGAAAAGTAGAAATATATTTACAATTTTAAATAAAGTTACTGAGTACTGTGGCACACACCTGTAATCCCACTCAGGAGGCTGACACAGGCAGATTGCAAGTTCAAGGCCAGCCTGGGCAATTTAGCAAGATCCTGTTTCAAAATAAAAAATAAAATCCAGGTGTGGTGGTACATGCCTGTAATCCCAGTACTTGGGAGGCTGAGACAGGAGGATCACAGGTTCAAGGCCAGCCTCAGCAATTTAGTAAGATCCTCAGCAACTTAGTGAGACCCTGATGCAAAATAAAAAATAAAATAGGGCTGGGAGTGTAGCTCAGAGGTAGAACACCCCTAGGTTCAATCCTCAGGACAAAATAAATAAATAAATAAATATTAAAATGGCTGAGGGTGCAGCTCAGTGATATATCATCTCTTGGTTCAATCCCCAATACCACAATAAAATAAAATAAAGTTAATTATATGAAGAAGTAGTTTCCTCAAAATATAAAACATTTTAACATGTTTTTCTTGTTATCAGACATGCTATAGTATAGATTTTGTAAAGATCAAACAGTGTATATTTGCTAGCATGCTGGAAACATAGCCGGCTTAATTAAAATGCCTGAAAGATGCTTCTGCCTGCAGCAGAAATTGTTATATAATTACTGTAATGCATCTGTAATGTTTTGCTTTTTCTTTTAACAATGATCAACCCAGGTAATTTCTGGGTACTTCTCTAATATGAAATCAAGAAGGATGATTTCAAAAATAAAAATGTAAATAAAATATATGGAACTCAGAGGTAATTCAAGAATTTCGCCAATGGATAAAATTACAATTATTTGCTTTTTAAGGTTTTCAGGGGTTTTTTGTGGCTATTGAGAAAACTTCATGACAACATTCATCAGAAATAAACCAATTGTCATAATAAACTTGTATGTACCAAATCGAGTTACAGTACAGGAGACTGAGTGCATCATATTTCAAATTTTAATATTATTTCAACTGGTTTAGTCTTTAATGACCATTGCAAGTTGAAGAGGTTTTCTGTTTTGAAAAATAGAACTCTAAGAAGTACACAAACTTGTCTTGATAATAGGAGTTCATTTTAATTCATTTTTTTTTTTTTATTGGTGCATTGTAGTCTCACTTCACAATGAGTATCAGTTTGGTGTTAACATACATGCACACAGCTCTTGGTGTCCCTCCCCCCGCTTCCCCCCCCCGCCTCCCCCCCACATGTAGCACTGAGAATGATGTTGGTATAATCTCACATATACACATTGTTTATGACAGTAATTCCATGGATTCACT
>PVJS01046525.1:0-15789 GCA_004027185.1 Glis glis
CCGAAAAAAAAAAAAAAAAAAAAAAAAAAGAGGTGAGAGTTGGACTAGAGGTTTGCTTTGAGGAAGTGGTAGGATACTGCTCATGGGGAGCTGATAATGTTCTTGACCCAGGGGTGGGAAGGGTGTTATACAAGTGTACATATTTGTAAAAACTCCCTTGATTATCCAATTAGGGTTTGTATGCCTTACTATACATATGATGAATTTTCATGAAAAATTAAGGGGAAAGAGGGTAGCTTGGAAAGGAGCTGGGAGTGGGATATGGAATAACATCTGGGTGGTAATGTCAAGAGCTTCCTACCCCATGGGGAAAGCAATATCTTCTGCTTTCAGTGTCACACCTATCCATTTAAAGAAAAGGCTCAGCTGGGCGTGGTGGCGCACACTTGTAATCCCAGTACTTGGGAGTCTGAGACAAGAGGATCGCAGGTTCATGGCCAGCTTCAGCTACTTAGTGAGGCCCTCCGCAACTTAGTGAGACCCTGTTTCAAAATAAAGAATAAAAATAATAGGGCTGGGGTGTGGCCCCAGGTAGAATGCCCCTGGGTTCAATCCCCGGTACCAAATCGGCAACTTAGTGAGGCCCTCCAAAAGTTAGTGAGACCCTGTTTCCAAATAAGAAATAAAATCGGGCTGGGGGTATATATTGGAGGTAGAATGCCTCTGGGTTCAAGCCCCAGTACCAAACAAACAAACAAAACAGTGCTTGCTTAAGGATCTCTGAAGAGGGTTCTTTTTTTTTTTTTTTTTTTTGCAGTACCGGGGATTGAACCCAGGGACATTCTACCTCCAAGCTACACCCCCAGCCCTATTTTTTTTATTCTTTATTTTGAAACAGGGTCTCACTAAGTTGCGGAGGGCCTCACTAAGTAGCTGAGGCTGGCCATAAAACGGGATCCTCTGGACTCAGCCTCCCAAGGACTGGGATGACAAGGGCGCCGCCACGCCCGGCTGGATCTCTGAAGAGGAAGTCCCACTGTTTCCATTCTCGGGTGGGCAGGAATGTACAGCCTTTCAGCTTCGTCTAGCCCAAGTCCTTCAATCTATACATCAAACTGTTTTCTTCTTGGTCCTTTCTCTTTTTTCTGTGGTGCTAAGGTTTGAGCCCAGGGCATTGTGCATGCTTGGCAAGAGCTCTACCACATTCTCAGTCCTTTTTATTTTATTTTGAGGCAGGGTCTCCTGCCTCAGCTTCCTGAGTAGCTAGGATTATAGGTATAAGTCACCATGCCCTGCTTTTCTTCATTCCTTCTGAAGACTGGAAAGAGCTAATAATTACTTGGAGACATTACTTTTCAAAAAGCTTCTATTCTGCAAGCTGAATATTATAGTATTTACATAGCCTTTGACTTTTCCTGTAGACACTTTTTTTGGTACTGGAGATTGAACCCAGGCACGTTGTACCTCTAAACTCTATTTTATTTTGAAATAAGGTCTCACTAAGTTGCTGAGCTTGGCCTTTAACCTGTAATCCTCCTGTCTTGGCCTCCAAGCACTGGGATTACAGCAGTGTACCACCATGCCCAGCCATAGACTTTTCCTTGACTTTCAAATTACCTCAGAGATTTTCTCATAAGCCTACATTTTTTAGAGCTGGCAGGGTCACAGAGATCAATAAATCCAACCATCTCAGGTTCCTAAGGGTAAAACTGAGGCGCAGAGCATGGGAGGGACACGGATGGAAGGGAGGAGACTGTGCTGCTGGGATTGCAACCTAAGGCAGGGCTCTTCCCCCTCTCTCACTACCACTACTTCAGCCCCTCTGGGTTTTTTGTTTTTTTAGTACTGCAAATTGAAACTAAGGGCATTCTACCTCTGAGCTACACCCCAGCCCTTTTTATTTTTTTAAGTTACTGAGGCTGGCCTCGAACCTGCGATTCTCCTGTCTCAGCCTCTCAAGTACTGGGATTACAGGGTGCACCACCACGCCTGCCCCCCTTCTGCATTCTTTATGGCCCTTTCTGTGTGAAGTCCACAACAGGGTGCCACTCTCTGGCAAGGTTACTGCTGCTGCACATCAGGGGATGACCCACATTACCACACTAAATGCTGCCCTCTTCTTTGTGCACTCAACCCCTGCCTTGCTTCTAATAGAGCAGACCCTAATTGCACAGTCGTCATTAGCTTGCTAGTGGCCAGGCACATGGCCACACATCACACCTGCACAGGGGCAGTACTTCCTACTTTTGATATCTGTGGACCCACTCCCCTCAATACCATAAAGGATTTTTTCTGGGAATAAGGTAGAAAAAAACTTCTGGAATTTAAATTTATCCTTTAATAAAATAGTATTTCTGGGGTCATCTCGGTTCATTAAAAAGAGGAAGAAACACTACTATTTTTTTCCCCAGACTCTTGGCTAAGTCGGCTTGTGGCTCCTCAGAGATGCAGAGGCTGTGGGGGGGCTGGCGCAGCTCAGAGCTCTGGTTCTTATGGAGGGGGGCGCTGCCTTGCAGGCCTGGAGCCTCACCTTCACCTTCACCCACCAGTGCCAGGAAACAGCTGGCGAATGGCACCAGAGGCCTGAATGAACCCTAGCTAGGAAGGGCTTGGGACTGGCTGCTTAGGAAATGTAAAAGGAACCAGCAAGCCTGCTCTGCATGGTCCCGTGGATCAGCAATACCTGCTGCAGTATGAACGCCTCTAGCTCCAGTTTTGAGGAAACTCAGAAAGAACAATTAGGGCTGTTTGGGGGGCATTCCTAGGAAGCATTTGGCATAATTACAAATAGCATTTTAAATTGGCAAAATGCTTTTACAATTATTTTCTAGACAACACGCATATCTCAGTAGGAGAAGTTCCACACGGATGAGTACAAGTTCTTATGCACTGGACAAAATTAGTTCAATTACTCATGCACCCTCAAAGGTGCTTAATTAATTATAACAGCAAGAGAACAAAAGACCAGGAAAGGTCCTACTCTCTGGTCAGTGACTGATTCACCAGCTGCACAGACATGTGAGAAAACCCAAACCAAACCAAGGATGAGTCTACTAACTATACAAACCCTCCAAAATAAGAAATATCATCCTTTGTGTAATGAAGACAACAATAATAGTATATATCTAGGTATGAACAGGGATGACACTAAATGCTTTGTGTTTGTATAGTATATGAAGTTTAAGCTCACAATACTCAAGCAGAAGTGGGGGCACTCTCCTCTTCCAACACCTGAGGGTCGGATACAGTGTGATGTTATGTGGTTTGCCTACTGGTATAGGGTTAGTGTTGGAGCAAAGTCTAGACTGCAGGTCACCTGCTTCCTGGGTCAGCCCACAGAGTGGGGCCTGTGCTCTAATGAAATCTGCCCTCTTGCTAAGGCTAGGCCCTGTATGCATCTGTAGGATGCCTGGCTAGGTATGAAACAGGGCAGCTAAGTGGCCCTTAGAGGGGCAGCATTGATTTCCTTTATTGGATATTAAGAGTTTAGCAAAATGCTTGATATAAACTGGGTGCTCAATAAAAATTACCTATTAAAAATTAAAAATTCCCTATTCTGAGGCCTAAAAAAAATCAAAGTTGGATTTGATCAGGTGGCTTAAAAATTTGTTTTGAAGCCGGGTGTGGTGGCGCACACTTGTAATCCCAGTACTTGGGAGGCTGAGACTGGAGGATCCGGGTTTGCAGCCAGCCTCAGCTATTTAGTGAGGCCTCTGCAACTCAGTGAGACCCTGTTTCCAAATAAAGAATAAAAAAAATAGGGCTGGGGGCGTAGTGTAGCTTGGAGGTAGAATGCCCCTGGGTGCAATCCCCAGTACCACACACACAAAAAAAATCTGTTTTGACAGCAGGATCCCAACACATAGTGCAACAGATCAAAGGGGTTCCCTGGTAGTAGCAGGCCTGTTCAGCCTTGCCTGCTCAGTCTTCCACTGCCCCTTGACTGAGGATTTAGAACCATGGGACTTAACCTGGGAGTGGTGGTGCTCGCTTGTAATCCCAGTACTTGGGAGGCTGAGACCAGAGGATCTGGGTTCGCAGCCAGCCTCAGCTACTTAGTGAGGGCCTCCGTAACTTAGTGAGACTCTGTTTCAAGATAAAGAATATAAAATAAGGCTGGGGGTGTAGCTTGGAGGTAGAATGCCCCTGGGTTCAATCCCCCGGTACTGAAAAAAAAAAAAACACAAACAAAAACATGGGACTTAATACATTCCAAGGCTACTGGCTCCACACTTCACAAATGTGACTCAGGACCGCTCTGCCACTACCTGAAAAAGCTTATTTCTGTGTCTGTGCAGGCCACTTCAGTGACAGACAGGGCCTTGGAGGACACTGGTAATCAGTGGCAGCTTAAGAAGAGTTTTGCATGAACATAAGGAACAGAATTACAAACAGGAAAGATGAGAATTCAGTCTAATAGCTGGGTGTGGTGGCGCACGCTTGCAATCTCAGTAGTTGGGAGGCTGAGACAGGAGGATCGCGGGTTCCGCAGCCAGCCTCAGCTACTTAGTGAGGCTCACAACTTAGTGAGACCCTGTTTCAAAATAAAGAATAAAATAGGGCTGGGGGTGTAGCTCAGAGGTAGAATGCCCCTGGGTTCCATCCCCAGTACTGCAAAAAAAGAAAAAAAAAGAATTCAGTCTAATAATGCAGATCTTTCCAACCAAGCAGGGGCTGCCTGGCCTTTCCAAGGTCCTTGGGTAAGTGGCTGCCTCACCCTCCTGCAGTCCAATAGGAAGACAATGGATGTGCAGACGGTGAGGACATGCCCGTGGCTTGACCTGGGACCCTGTGGCTACAGACACACAGCCATTGCATTAGTTAGCACAGGGGTCCACACTGGTCCTGGCTCTTCTCCCCCAATCTCCGGGATTTGAATTAAGGATTTGAAATAAAGACTTTTCATTTGTGAATTCACCCTAGACTGAAAGTCTCTTTTTGGCAGGGGCTGTTTTTCTATTTCCTGTGCTGCTTTTCCTTCCTTTTCCTCTCCATGTTCTATCACAGTAATCCTCAAGAGAGTGCCTGACAGGGTACCAAATGCTGGTCAAGCACTGACTTTAGGGGCAAGTGAGAAGCAGGTGAGTCAGGAGGGAGGTTCTAGTCTCGATTCCACCAAGGACTTAGCACATGGCTTTGGATAAATTATTTGTTTTCTCTGAGCCTCAGCTCTGCAATATATGTGAAAGTACTCTGTCCCTACAGGAAAGTGGACAACGTTCATTGCTATTATCATCATCGACCTGGAAAAATGGGCAGATTCCTTTCCATTTTGAAAACCGCTGTGAGGCTTCAGCTAGCTCCATTTCCTTTTCTATTTTTCCAGGGCTGGTGATGGAACCCAGGGCCTTGTACATGTCAGGCAAGTGCTCTACCACTGAGCCAACAACCTGCCCACGTTTCTATTCAGTGTTTACTGAGGCCTACTACATGTGAAGTCACCAGCTGACAGTACAAAACCATGGAGGAAGAAAGCTGCTTTTAACTGTCCCTCATACAGGCTCAACATTCAGAGGGCGGCTTAGCTGATGGTGTCAGTGACAAGCAACATTAGCTTAACATACTGACTTCTCATCCCATGCCCCAGGGCTTCCAAACAGCTCACCTCTGAGCCCTGAGGGGTCTTCTGTAGGGGTCTATGGGTAGATCCCCTGGAGCTCCAGTATTACCTGGCTGGCCCCCTCTGCGCAAACAACAATGTCACAGTCCAGTGCACTGTCTGATGAGCTCAGAGGATGCCCAAAGGGAAGCAAGCCATGTACCCCTAGCCTCCAGTCTTAGGCTAGCAAAGCACCTCGGGAGAAGGTACTGTGCCCTATTCCTGGGGAGACTGGGAGTGATTATCTTTTTGTTTTGGGGGTTGTTTCTTGTCAAGTGTGAATTCAGCTGGGGCCTGGTGGCAGTTCCCAAATAAGGACAAGTAAAGCTGTAAAGCAATTTCCTTTAGGGAGGAAAAAAAAGACTAATTAGGCTCAAAAAGGGGTCAGCCTGTGCCTTTTCTGGCAACTGGCAGAAGCAGGATACGCCTTGCTGTGTACAGTGGACAGCTTCATGGCTTCTGCTCTGTGCCAGCCAACTAAAGCCACCCGCTTAGAAAAGCAGCAGCAGAGAGCACGGTGAGCTAAGGACAGAGGCCACAGGCTCCCTCTGAAATCCTCTAGCAGATTTCACAAATGCCAGGAGGCCAGAATGACACTCCTGTGTTCCAGCCGTGTTAATAGCCCAGAAAGAACTGTGTGGAACTGCTCCAGGGACCGGTGGCTTAGAACATGGGAGAGATGACCTGTGGAGAGCAAGGCGTCTCTCTGGCTACCGGCAAGTTACTGAGTGCCCGGGGGATTTACAACAGATCCACGGTGAGACCTCAATGTCACTCACTCCCGACAACCCCCACAGTGGTGCTGGCTTCCCAGCCTTTCCTTTCTGGCTAAGCTCCTATTGTCTGGCCCAGTCCAGCAGGACAGCACCTCTGTCCAGTACCTGCAGGTCTTTGTCATGGCCCTGCCGCTCCAGGATCAGCACCCGGTCCTGTAGCTCCTCCACAGTCCCCTGCAGCAGGTCATTTTCCTCTAAGGTGGCGCTGAGACGATGCTCTAGCTCCCGTTTCCGGTCCGACAGCATTTTGATCTGAAAGGGCAGAGAGCCACAGGGGTGGTGTGGTGTCACGCTGTCTGGTGCACGTGAAAAGGGACTAGCCCAGCCAGCCATGAGTCTCTAAGTATGCCCAGGGACAATTCCCAAGCTCATTCTCTTCCCCTGTCTCAGAGGGAAGAGCTGTGAAATCCTGGGCTGAAGAGGAAGCCCCTCCCTGCTAGGAAGCTGTCTGGGAAGGGGTGGGAGTCAGCTGTGAGGAAGCTGGAATGTGGGCTGCCAGGCAGAGGAAGGGATGGCTAGTGCTCTGGAAATTCCACAGATAAGCGGAGAAGGCCCCACCTCACCTGCCCTCAACTCTACCCAGCCCCACAGCTGGTGGGGCAGCAGAACCTGACCTGCTGCACGGCTCTTCTCAAGTCACGCACACACGAGGAAATGCCCCCGCCATCCTCTGGAGCCACTGTGTTTTCACACCTTCGGCTCTCCTCTGTCCTCTCCCCATGGCTGGCCCCTCTGGTGCTGGAGGTCATAACTCAGACCCAGGGCTCCGAGATAACAACTGAGCTAACATGGTACAGTAACGCCTGCATCAGCTGGTGCTCTGCGAAAGAGCAGGACAGGGCCACGTAGATAACTGCCTACTCAAAGCAACTTTTACCCAAGGAGGCAATTTGTGAATAGAAGCAAATTCTCTTTTTGCGGTACTGAGGATTGAACCAAGGGGCATTTTACCTCTGAACTACACCCCCAGCCTTATTTTTTATTTTGAAATAAGGTCACTAAGTTGCTGAGGGCCTTGCTAAGTTGATGAGGCTGACCTCGAACCAGCAATTCTCCTGTCTCAGCCTCCCAAGTACTGGGACTACAGGTGTGCGCCACAACACCTGGCTAAATTCTTTCCTCTTATTTATTTTTTAAAATTTATTTATTTTTTTTTGCGGTACCGGGGATTGAACCCAGGGGCATTCTACCTCCGGGCTAAACCCCCAGTCCTATTTTTTATTCTTTATTTTGAAACAGGGTTTCACTAAGTTGCAGAGGGCCTCACTAAGTAGCTAAGGGTGGCCGTGAACCTGGATCCTCCAGTCTCAGCCTCCCAAGTACTGGATTGCAAGTGTGCGTCACCACGCCCAGCTAATTCTCTCCTTTTATGAAAGAGGCTGACTTGCTTGCCCACTGAGTACTTAGTCTCATGATATATGCACCTCCTCAGTGTTAAAAAGAAAGCAGAGGAAAGCGATGCTCAGTCTTCTCTGGCCTCTATATTCACAGGGAGAAAAGCTGAGCCAGTGTTCCCCAAGGCCAGCGATGCTTCACCCAGAGCACCGCCCTGCTCAGGGGTTCCAGAAACCCTTCCCAAGGGGTATTGGCTTTGGGGGAAACTTTTGGGCCCTGTTCTCTGTTGGATCCAGTCCTCATCTTGCTGCATGCTTGTAAATACTCCCCGCCACAGTCAAAGGATTCTCCAGGCTCTCTAGTCTGCCTGGATCTTACTTGCATCAGTTCTGGGGATCAGTCTCAGGACGTTTCTAGGGGAGACTTTGAAGTCAATGTCTAACTCATTCTAGCCCCTTTGAGATCCACCTTTCCCTCTGCTTCTTGGCTGTTCTCACTCTCGGCACTAGAGTTCTGCTAACAGGCACGGATCTTCCCTGGCCACCAATCAATCAGATAGGGTGCTGTCCTGGGGAAGTGAGGTATGTGGCCTTTGTCCAGAGAGACTGGGTGTCTGGCCCAACAAAGAAATACTGTCTCTCAAGTGTGCACCTGGGTAAGAGACCAAAAGGAACAAGCCCCTTTTGTGAATGGGCCTACTATTCCTTACAATGAAGCAGTTACCCATGTAAAGGGAATTCTCGCTCTAGTTCATTTTTATTTAAATACCCTCTGACCTTTAAATTCTCCCTCCCGTGGATCATCTTTGTTTCCCAAGTTTCACTCAGTGAAGTAATGAAGTAATATGATTCTTATATACAACCGATCCTTAAAAAAAGCTTAGAAGCTCAGAGTTACATGAAGTAACTTATTGGAAATGAACAATTTCACAGTTTGGCCTTTGAAAGCAGCAGTGTAACTGGATGAAGCAAGGAAGTGGCATTAGACTGCCCACTCCCTTACTCCACCCTACACACCCTGAAACTTGCGACCAAATCTGGCAATAAACATTCCTGGGAAGGACCCTGTGTGTGAGGGTCTAGAGAAAGTGAACAGGTGGGGGAAAGAGGAAGACAGGCGCCTCGACAGAGTGGAGCCTGCCAGGGGCAGCTGAATGGCAAGTCATGCACACGAATGGTCACAGACAGGCATGCCAAACCCCGCCGGAACAAACTCTACTTACTTCAAGAACCTGCTGCTCAGTACCAGTAGGAATTCCAAGGGAAAGGAGGAAGGAAGTGAATGGGAGGCAGGAGAGAAGAGAAGAGATTGACAGACTTTAGGAAACACATCCTCAGGTCATTTGCGAAGCAACCTTAGGCTTTCTCTGGCCTGACCACAGTGGCTGGGTCCCTAACAGCAGTGACAGTGCTCCTTCTCTCTGGCCCTAGACTGTCCCTCAAAGTCTGATGTAGCCAAAGGGGATAAGGGATGCTGGGGAGATTAGCAGAAGCCTCTGTTGGGGAAAGCCCCTGTTTTACCTGGTGACATGACCTTCGTCCTCTCCTCACTGCCCACTACTGGATGCCCACAGTACGGTCCCCAAGAGCTACCTTCTTCTCCCCCAGCCTACTCAGGCACCATATTCTGGCCTCCCACATACTTTCAATAACGTCACTATATCCTAGGTACTACACAAAGTGTTTTCCAGGTTTTAACTCATCAAATCTTTGCCAAAGCACTATGAAGTAGAAATTCCTATTACTCTCATTTTACAGATGAGAATAATAGCAAACCCTATTAAGGTGGACTGAACTGAACCTAAGAGGAATGCAGAAAGGAAAGATGCCCTTCCCCAGCTTCTCTGTGGGGTTGGCAAGGGTATTTTCAGAGGGATCGACATGCTCAGTGAAATGTAGGTTGTTCGTGATTTCGACGCCCTCAGCAGTAGCTCTGAGCACCTTTTCTCTTTCCAGACAACAGGCAACGCAGAGGAGCAAGGATCAAGTGCTCCCCATGTAGTTTCTCACAGCGATGTCTCTCTTTAGAGATGTTAGTCCCTTTTATATACAGCAGGCTTTTGTTTTCTAGCTCAGAGGGCTCTTCATCCAAAGATTTGGTGCAGAGCCTCCAAAGGGAACGCGCTCCCCGCACCCCCTGTACCCTGCTGCGAGTGCTGCCGCCGGGCAGGCTCACCTCAGCCTGCAGGCTCTCCAGCCGGATGATATGCTGGTTGGTTGATGAGTTCTTCTCCCGAAAGTCTTCTCTGAGGGCGTGGACCTGCATGGAGAGTTGTCTCTCGACTTCTGATGCCTGCAACAGAGGAGACCTTGAGAGCTGACTTGAGGGATGTGCAAAGGAAGTCTGCTAAGATTTCTGCCTCTCATTTCTCAAACCTCTCTTTGCACCTTCCATTCCATAAGGCATTCCATATGAGTTGGTTTCCCACCCACAATCCACTTGTTTCCTAGTGCCAAAACAAGACACACCCCTACCTCCACCTCTACCATATATGACTGTCTAGGGCCAAGACCACTTTACTGACCAAAGGAAGCAGGACCAGGAAATAGTAAGCTTTCAAGTGTTAGCTATCATCATTATTACTTTGCATATAGCAGAAGCTTAGCAAATATCCACTGACTTGAGAGAAAGCCTCAGTATTTTACTAAAGGACTAAGACAGATACATACCTCCATCTAAGGAATTCCTTTATTTCATTTTTTGGTACTGAGGATTGAAGCAGGGGACATTCTACCTCTAAGCTATAATCCAGAACCTTTTTATATTTGTAACAGGGTCCCGCTAAGTTGCTGAGGCTGGTCTTGAACCTGCAATCTTCCTGTTTCAGCCTCCCAAGTACTGGGATTATAGTCATGTGCCACCTAAAACACCCGGTTTTTAGGAATTCATTTATTTCTTCCATCAATTTCCTCGGCAGGGCTCAGGCAAATCATCTGTCTCCATGTCTCACTTCCACGACTCCACACGGGAGTTCCTTGACATTCCCTGCCATGTCTGGTAAGACTGTGGCTGCTCGTTCCTCAAGGACAGTTTCTGCAACACTTGATTCTCTGGGTGTGCTGGCTGAGGGGCTTCTTCCTCACCCTGCTGCCGAAGGCCCTCTGAGAAGGCTCCCCACATGGTAACTAACACATGAACTCCAGCCTCCTCCTGGGGCCCAGCCCGACCCCACTGCAGACAGCCCTGCACACTACACTGCCAAGGAACTGCTTAGAACTTTCTAAGGGCACATGGGGTCAGTAAGTTTTATGGGTTCTTGGGAGAGATCGGTGTGTACTGGAATGGTTAGGAATGGCTTTCGGAGGAGGTGGGTTGGTTGTAGTGTAGGAATGGTTGGCTAGCTGCTCAATGAGGCATTCCGTAATGGTTACATCTTTAGTAGTTCTTTTTATCTTCAGGTATTATAAAATCAAATGCCCATCTTTTGCCTTTTTTTTTTTGGTTCCACAGATTCAACAAATGTTGCCTCACTAGACTAAGAGTGACTTAAAAGTCTTAACCTACTGTTCTATTTTTTAAAAACAAAAAATTACAAAACACAAAACAAAACAAAATGAAGCCATCTTTTCCCTTTAGCTTGTTTTGGATTCTTCAATCATTTAAGAACATGCCAGTCCTTCTTGCCTAAAAATCACATTAGTAAGCCGGGCGTGGTGGCGCACGCTTGTAATCCCAGTACTTGGGAGGCTGAGACCGGAGGATCCAGGTTCGCGGCCAGCCTCAGCTACTTAGTGAGGCCTTCCGCAACTTCGTGAGACCCGGTTTCAAAATAAAGGATAAAAAATAGGGCCGGGGGTGTAGCTCAGATGTAGAACGCCCCTGGGTTCAATCCCCAGTACCGCAAAAAAAAAAAAAAAAAAAAAAACAAAAAAAAAAACAGCTCTCTATTTATTTCCAGGAGTTTATTTTGAAAGAAGGCTTGTCTATAGGAGCATTTCTCATACCAACTGGGCTGTGTCTGTAGACCGAGCACAGCTCTATGGCTTTGTTGTCTTGTGATTCACGGGGATGATACCAGGAATACCATTAGCTCCCCAAGTTACCCAGTGCTTTGCAAATCTAAATGTTTGAAGCCCCAGGTCAGCTAGCTGAACTCAGTACAGGCAGTCAAACTTAGCATATGAGAGCGTTTTCCTGATGGGCCCTCTATTCCAGTGGAAGAAATTTCAAGAGTCTTAAATGAAATTGCTTAGTATTAAAAAGAAGAAAAGAAAGAAAAGATCTTGCTGAAGTGGACTAATGTAAAGTTTTCAGTAGGGAACAATAGAAATAGGAAACACTATTTCAATAAAAGAAGGCAGAGTGGCAGTTCCAGTGTGAGGGTGAGAAGCCCAGAGTGACCGTCCACTGTTGGCACTCCCTGAGGTCTCAGGCAGGCTCCTTCACTTCCCTGAGCACATGCATCTTTAGTAAACTGGGGGTGACGACTGGGACAATGCCTCAAAAGCTTGTACCACAGTTCTTGGCACATGGTAAGCACTCAGTAATATTACTAATGTGATTTTTTTTTTTTTGCGGTACCGGGGATTGAACCCAGGGGCGTTCTACATCTGAGCTACACCCCCGGCCCTATTTTTTATCCTTTATTTTGAAACCGGGTCTCACGAAGTTGAGGAGGGCCTCACTAAGTAGCTGATGCTGGCCACAAACCCGGATTCTCTGGTCTCAGCCTCCCAAGTACTGGGCTTATAAGCATGTGCTACCACGCCTGGCTTGAGAGCTGGCTCTTCTAACCAGGCAGTTTGACTGCAGAGCTTGAGCTCTTTTTTTTTTTTTTTGCGGTACTGGGGATGGAACCCAGGGGCATTCTACCTACCTCCAAGCTACACCCCAGCCCTATTTTATTCTTTACTTTGAAACAAGGTCTCACTAAGTCGCAGAGGGCCTCACTAAGTAGCTGAGGCTGGCCGTGAACCTGTGATCCTCCTGCCTCAGCCTCCCAAGTACTGGGATTACAAGTGTGGGTCACCACACCTGGCGAGCTTGAGCTCTTAACCACTGAGCTATGTTTCCTCTCAATGTGTGACTACTCAGATGTGTCCAGGGATATAAGGCTTTCAACTTACATTTCTCATTTGAATCTCCATTAGCCCTAAGAGGCAGGAATCAACGGCCTCATTCTGCAGACAAGGAAGTGGCACTGCCCTGCTCTTTGGCCACCAGACCACAGCTGCCTCCCAGCCAGAGGCCAGTCATGTGCCTGTGATGTTGATGGAAGGGAGAAAGGAGCTAATACACCTTTCAGAGTAAGTTATTTTTTCTTTTTTCAGACATGGAATTTGGCCCAGGTCTTTGAAACTGACTAACAGAATGAATATTAGCTATTTTTGCACATAAATTATTCTCTTAGGTATATATATAACTGTTTCAAATGCTTTCCGATCAAAGTAACAGGGAGCACAGAACCAGCATTAGCTCCACAATGAATTTTTTTTTTTTTTTTTGCGGTACTGGGGATTAAACCCAGGGGCATTCTACCTCTGAGGTACACCCCCAGCCCTATTTTTTTATTCTTTATTTTGAAACAGGGTCTCACTAAGTTGCGGAGGGCCTCGCTAAGTAGCTGAGGCTGGCAGGGAACCTGTGATCCTCCTGTCTCAGCCTCCCAAGCACTGGGATTACAAGTGTGCACCGCCATGCCTGGCTCCATAGTGAATTTCTAGCATCTATCTATGAAGCTCCCAAGCAGGAGAGCTAGCTGGGATTGCAGCAGGCTCTCTGAAGGGACTCTGCTTGGAAACAAGGGATGCTATCATGGAAAGAAACAAAGTTAAGGGACAAATAATCAGGGTTAGGGCTCCTGTCCTACCACATGTATATGTATAAGTGAGCCATTTAACCTCTTTTAGTCTCTTTCCCAAATTACAAACATACCCCTCCTTTACCCGTTCACACTAAAAGGGCAGTTCTGAAGGGACACTCCATTTCTCTATTTAAATTCAGGACACTGCAGGATTGATTCAACATCATTGAAGTTTAGAGAAATAAAAGAATAGGAAACAGTAAAAGATCCAAGGATCAGTTGTTTCCTTTTCCTTTTTTAAAACAAACAAGCAAGCAAGCAGGTACTGAGGATACCATGTATACCTTCTACATGGTTCAGTCATACATATGGTCCACTTTGGGTTCTGCACTGAAAACAGCCTGTTGAAGTAACTCAGCCAACATCATGAAGATAGTGGTCAAGTAAAAATATGGAGAAATATAGAAATATTTGGCAACCATATCTTGCAGTATCCCTCTTAAGGTAGCCTTTCACAGCTATCCAACAATTATCCAGGGGACATTTTCTCTTAAGAAACAAACTTTTCTGCTTCTAGGTTTGGGGCAGCCAAACCTATTACTGCTTCCTGGCAGTGGTGGGAGGTGACAATTAGGTTAGTTCTTTCTTACAGTAGAAAGTGACAGGCATGGGTCTTACAGTATACTTCTAAAACAGTGGGTGTGGTCCACTATCCCTGATGAAGCAGCCAATAACAACTATGGCGAAACCCAGCCTCTGAGTAATGAGCATTTCCACCTCCTTATCCTCACTCCATGTTTGTAGCCTTGGAGCTCCTTTTAGTTATTCATAAAATACATACTAGGCTATTATGAACTATAGTCACCACACTATGCTAATTATCCTGATTTGATCAGTACACATTTTATACATGTATTGAATAGTCACACTGTACATTACATAAATATGTAAAATTAAAACTGTAATTAAAAAACAAAGTAAAAGCCGGGCGTGGTGGCACACGCTTGTAATCCCAGTACTTGGGAGGCTCAAACAGGAAAATCACAGGTTCATGGTCAGTCTCAGCTACTTAGTGAGGCCTCCACAACTCAATAAGACCCTGTTTCAAAATAAAGAATAAAAAAAAATAGGGCTAGGGGTATAGCTCGGAGATAGAATGTCCCTGGGTTCAATTCCCAGTACCGCAAAAACAAACAAAATAAAAATAAAATAAAAATAAAAAACCTTCCCAACACCTGTAATCATAAATAAATATAAAACAGGTGGCAAGATTTTGGTTCAGGTATTTTCTCTTTTCTTTATTTTTTTCTATAATAAAAGTAAAAAGTGTTCAGAGTAAAATAAAGAGAACTGAAGAATTAAAATGAAAGTTAATCTTCACATTCCCCTAGTCATTAGTGCCACTCCCCAGAGGTGATAACTATCACTATCACAAATCTTTCTTGTGGGTCCTTCTAGGATGTTTCTATTTATACCTATATATGAAAAACACTACCTAAAAACCTACCTTTAAAAATATATGTATTTTGGGCTAGGAATGTAGCTCAGTGGGAGAGCATATGCAAGGCTCAGGGTTCGAGCCTTACCACCCCCCACCTCCCAACACACACACAACCTTGAAACTAATTTTGGACAAAGGGCAAATTACTTAAAACCACTGATAACTTACTGTGGTTGAGATCTGTTGCTCTAGGACAATACTTTAAGAGTTTATTATTATTATTATTATTATTATTATTATTATTATTTTGTGGTACTGGAGATTGAACCCAGGGGCATTCTACCTCCAAGATACACCCCAGCCCTATTTTATTTTTATTTTGAAACAGGGTCTCACAAGGTTGCTGAGAGTCTTACTAAGTTGCTGAGGCTGGCTTCAAACCTGAGATCCTTCTGTCTCAGCCTTCCAAGTACTGGGATTACAGGCGTGTCACCATGCCTGATTGTGAATAATACTTAAGAACACATGAGCCAGGAGTGGTGCACTGAGACAGGAGGATAGCAGGTTTGAGAATAGCTTTAGCGATTTTGTGAGACTCTCAGGAACCTAGCAAGACCTTGTTTCAAAACAAAAAATAAAATAAAAAGGCATGGGGGTGTAGCTTGGCAGTAGAATGCCCCTGGGTTTAATCCCCAGTACCACTGAGTTGGGGGGCGGGAGGAGAGAATGAAAACAGTTGAAGAGAAAATTACCAAATTAAAAGACTAGTCAGAGCCGGGCGTGGTGGCACACGCTTGTAATCCCAGTACTTAGGAGGCGGAGACCAGAGGATCCGGGTTCGTGGCCAGCCTCAGCTACTAGTGAGGCCCTCTGCAACTTCGTGAGACCCGGTTTCAAAAACAAAGGATAAAAAATAGGGCCGGGGGTGTAGCTTGGAGGTAGAACGCCCCTGGGT
>PVJS01046526.1:0-15785 GCA_004027185.1 Glis glis
GTGTGTTACTGGGGATTGAACCCAGGGATATTCTACCTCTGAGCTACACCCTCAGCACTATTTTTTATTCTTTATTTTGAAACAGGGTCTTGCTAAGTTTCAGAGGGCCTCACTAAGTAGCTGGGGCTGGCCGCAAATCTGCAATCTTCCTGTCTCAGCCTCCCAAGTACCACGCCTGGCAATAAAGACTCTTAAATGATAAAATATTAGAAAGGAGAGAGTTATAAACAGAAATCCTAGGCTTTTTTCTTATTATTCGATAATATTACAGATAATCCAAGGTGAATCTTTACCTTTTCTGTGATTATCAGTTTTTCTACCATGGCTGCATATTTTTTAATGTCATTAACCTTACCTTATGGGTCATGTTCAGGATAACTCCTGCTTGGAGTTTGAGGATCTTTATCCCCAACAGTGCCATTAGGAAAAGCCATTTTTTTAGACTTGTAGAGAGAAAATGAGACTTTAAAAGGATTGTAACTACACTTCTTCAGCAAATTATGCCAACCTCTATAACTTCTTTTACCGAAATAGACTATATATTTCATCATTTTTAACCCCAAGTATAATAGTAAAGATGATGAGACTTTAATTCCTAGATGGTTTGGTTGGCTGTTTACAAAGTTTGGGCTGTGTCAAAGGCAAGCCCTGTGTCAAATGCTTCTCTTAAAAAAGAGTCATACTAGTCCCAGGATCCAGGACTATAGTGACTATTAAAGAATCCCACTTTCAGACAAAAGGCAGTAACGGTAAAGATACTATTTGAATATTAAGACCATTGCATTTCACAGGAAATAAAGGGAAGAGTCAGTCCCTTGATCAAAGCCCATCTTTTGTTCTTCAACAAATTCTATTTCGTTGTGTTCCAGAAAATCAAAATACAAACTAGTGCATATGGGGGATGGGGAAATCTCTAAATGTGGCAGACACATACAAATTATTATTTTGTATACACTCTTATGCTATCTGGGCACCATTTCCTCTGAAATTACAATGACAGAATGAATAAACTCATGAGTCAGTATTATATGGTATTCTGCACTAAGAATTATATACAGTCTCTTAGAAATAGAAGAAAGGAGCCAGTCATGGTGGCACACACCTGTAATACCAGTACTTGGGAGGTTGAGACAGGAGGATTGTAGGTTGGAGGCCAGCATCACCAATTTAGCGAGACCTTCAGTAACTAAGCGAGACCCTGTTTCAAAAGAAAAAATAGAAAGGACTGGGGGGTATATCCCAGAGGTAAAAAGCTTCTCAGTTCAATCCCTAGTACCCCCCCCAAAATAGAAAGGTTTGAGAACATTGTTCAATCCAATTGACAACTTTTTCTTCCTATCTGACACTGGCTATCTAGTTTAGTGACAGAGAGTTCATCGCCACATAAGACAATTTCTTCTCCTTTTTTTCTCCCTTGTTCTTTCTCCTTTTTTCTTCTCCTAATTATTATAAACACTGCTCTTCATATTGAACTAAGATGGAACCACTATTAATTCTATTCAATAGTAATAGTTATGCTCTCTTTGACTATGTAGATCATATTCTAATTTCATTATACATGGCTATAGTCACATATTGATATATCCATAGTGCCTTCCAAGGTCTCCTTATCCACCATATATACAATGCAACTCTTTAGAACTATTTTTGAAATTTGTGGGACTGCTGGCTAAAAGGTGAATAACAAGTTAATACATTATACTGAAATAGTGTCCTAAAATTAAAATAATTAAAACACTTTCACAATAAATTTAATATCTTTTTCACAGTCTAATTCACTATAGTTCCATCAAAGTCAATGAAGTGGATGACATAGTGATTTCATGACACTAAGTGATGTCTAACAAAGATCACTTCCCAAATCCATGTCATAGTGAGTTGTGGTTTAGCTGGAATCCAGGAAACTTCAGTAAAAGTGTTTTATAATCAGAAAAATCTGGCATCAGACATCCAAACCAGACAGAAAATTGATTTGTCTTTCTTACGCTTAAAGATTTTATAGTAGAGAAACATTATTGGATTGTCTATTTCAATTTCATAACAATTTCCAGGCACTCGTGTAAAGAACTCAAAGCTATGTGTACTTTTGCCTTAACATTATTTAAGCTTCACATTCTAAGCTCATGCTATGAGAATAGGTGATGTATATGAGGATGTATATATGTATGCCTATGGACACGTATACACATGCATAAATATACACTTTATTCATTATGATGGTTCTGGGCCAATTGATAATCAAAACAAAATGAGCCTTAATCTCTACCTTGATATCACAGATCTAAATGTAAATGGCTAAAAGAGCATCTAGAAGATAAATAAGGGGGATAAAGTTCTTGAAATAGGATAATTCTTCTTAAAGGGAGCACAAAAAATGAATATAAAAATAAAATGTGGACATACTGTACTTCATAAAAACTAAAAAAGTTTTTGCAAATGAAAAGCCACCACTAAGAGAATATGAAACCCAGACAAGAATGAAAAGAAGATTTTACAATCTATCCAACAGAGGACTCATATAAAGAATTCCTACAATATCAGGAAGGAAAAAAGCTCAGTTTTTTAAAATGGGCAAGATACTTGAATAAGTACTTCCCAACAGAAGATATCCAAAAGGACAAAAATTGGATTAAAATATGCTCAGTATCATTTGTTGCCAGGGAAATTCAGTTTAACACTATAATGAGCTATCTACACAACCAGAAAAATGACTAGAATTTTAAAGACTGACCATAATACCAAGTAGCAACTACAGCAACTAAGCTCAGAAACATTCCTGGTAGGAACGCAAATTGTCACAGTAACCTTAAAACACTGTTTAGCAGCATCTACAAATGCTAAACATGCACTGATCCAAAGAATTAGCACTTTTACCTGAGGTATTGTCACAGTAACCTTAAAACACTGTTTAGTAGCATCTACAAATGCTAAACATACACTGATCCAAAGAACTAGCACTTCTACCTGAGGTATTGTCACAGTAACCTTAAAACACTGTTTAGCAGCATCTACAAATGCTAAACATACACTGATCCAAAGAACTAGCACTTCTACCTGAGGTATTGTCACAGTAACCTTAAAACACTGTTTAGCAGCATCTACAAATGCTAAACATGCACTGATCCAAAGAACTAGCACTTCTACCTGAGGTATACACAATAAAACCAAGTATACATGTTTGCCAAAGTCAAGTACAAGGATGTTCAAAAGGGTCAAAACTAGAAGCCACACATAAGTTCAACAGTAGAACTAATAAATACAGTTGGATATATTCCTACAAGGAATACTACAAGCAATGAAAACGATTGGATTCCAGCATGAATGAACCTTACAGAATAATGTCCAGTGAAAAGCAGACACAAAAGCAGTATTTAGTGTATAATGCCATTTACATCACATTCAGAACAGGCAAAACTAACTTATAATAATAGAAATCAGAAGGGCCAGTACCTTGACAGTATTGATGGAAAGGAGGCCCAAAGGAGCCTTCTGGGATCCTGGAAATGTTCTAGGTCTTGACCTGTGTGGTGGTTACATAGATATATACAGGTGTAAAAATTCACCAAGCCGTGCAGTTAAAATATGTGCATTTAATGCATATAATTCAATAGAAAGAGTATTTGTCATTTTTTCTAAATACAAAGGGAAATATATGCTGGGAAAATATTTAATAACAAAAAATTCAACCATAAGATTACCTACAGGAATGTGAGGGAGAGTTATATAACAAATTTAGGATCATATCATATACACAGTCTTCTATTTTTCTCTTAAAATTAAAGTTGTGTCATTGCATCTTCCCATATAAAGCATGTTTTAATGTCTACAAAGTATTCCAAAATATAGAATAATTTAACTATCCTCTATTAATAAACATTTTAAATGCTTTTAAATATTTAATTTTTTAAACTTTAAATGCTATTACTTTTACTATTATAAATTATGCTGGATGAATATCCTTATATAATCTTGGAAAACATTTAAAACACATTCTAGAAATGGAATTACCAAACCAAATATTGTAAACATTTGTAGAGTGCTTATATACTATATTGCCAAATTGCCCTCTAAGAATATTGTTCTGTAATAGTTTTTACCTGTTAATTTTACTTATATGTACATATAGGGTTGTTGTCTAAGGCAAATAAGAAGAATTATATCACCATGGTAAAGTTGTATATTTTCTGATGCTGAGATGGACATATCAAGAAAGAAAAATTAGATGTACAGAAGTAACTCAGCTTCAAATACATATTTTCATTAACTTTTTTTTACTTAGACTTGTTAAAAATAGTTTTAACACTTGTGAGATATATAGAAATACAAAATAAAATACTAGTTTCTTCTCCAAAGCAAAGAGTGCATACTTAAGATTCCTTTGTTCTGTGTAAGTAAATCCCTACACTTATTTAGTGAGATTTGTCTACACATTTTCATAAAAAGGACTCCATTGCTAGAGTGATATTTTCTTAAGAATGCTTCTGTAATCATAACATCCTCAAGTTCCATCATGTGTGGAAGCTAGGGAAAAAATAGAAAAGGGACTTTGGATAAGAAGAGACCGTTAGAATAATTGAAGGGGATGGGGGAGGGGGAAACGGAGGTTTGGGGAAGGAAACAGATCAAATACTATGAAGGATCACTACCAATCTCACTAACTTGTATCGGGAGCGGGCGGATCCGGAGGGAAACACACTGAGTGAGGTGTGCATACATCAATGTGTCATGTTGAATCTCACTGTGTTGTCAAATTACAAGGCATCAATAAAAGTTTCAGAAATTTTAAAATTTTTAAAAAATGCTTCTGTAATCAAACATTGGTGCTACCCCTAGCCCTGAATTTACCCTGAGGTTTTCACTTCAGAATCAACATAAATCATATCAACACACATCATACCATACAAAAGAGAAAACAAAAGGAAGCATATTGGCACAGCTGATCCTTAGCAACACATTCTGTGCATAAATACATGGCTTGTCTCATTCAACAAAAATAATATTCACATCGAAAAAAACTGGAGATGAAACCTAGCATTTGTATATTTTTATCTCTTTTAAAGCAAACCTGAATAAACAACCAAAAATTTAATTTTTTCTAAGAAGAAAAAGAGAGAACATTGACATAACAATTGGCCATATGACTAATAGTCATCTACATTAGAATTATATTTTCCAGTGAAATTTCATAGTAAATTCAATAAAATACTTTCTCTCTCTCTCTCTCTCTCTCTCTCTCTCTCTCTCTCTCGTCTCCACATGTCTGTCTGCTATAGGAAGCTCAAATGTAGACCTCAGCGGTACCCTCTGCCACTTTCTTTTCATTCATTTCTGACTTTTCAGACACCACTGCACTGGACAGTTCCAAACAAACTCAGACTCAACTTACTTTGGAAGCATCCTAACTCAAACTGGCACTATACATTTTTCTTCTTTATGACCAGGGCCTTCTCAAACTTCACGAAAGCCTGCTCAGCCCTTGAACAAGCTCAGCCTGAAAATGCTGGAAGAGTTAATGCCTCCAGGGAAAACCTGCAACCAGTAACAGATGACAGCCACATTCCCAAGTACTTCTGCTTCTCATCCACAGACAACCCTGGGATGCCTGGGGAAGTCTCATCCAAATCAAGCCCCAGCTGCCCATGCAGAGACTTCTTCCCTATCTCATTCCCACTCCTGCTCTCTGGAATGATCTCCTAGGTATACTTCTACACCCAAGTCTTTCTCAGTCTCTGCTGCAGACTCTGATATTTTGAAATTTGATTTGTTTTGTTTTATAGGAAGCTTTTGAAAGAAATTAGGAGTCAAATGTAAAGAGCAACAGTGGTATTGGGAGGCATGAAACCTGAAGTCTAGCTCTGCTAGCAAGTAGCTGCATGTATGACCTTGGACCAGTCAAGTTTCCCTGTCCAATGTATGGTTTTTGCATTTATAAAATTCAAGTATCAGACTAGATATCTTAAGTTATTCCAGTTAACATGGTCTTTCATATGAAAATAAATCTCCCAATCCATAGTTCATGATGAGACCAAATAGGTGAGGTTCCACTATGCCTTGATTTTTGGAATATAATTCCAACTATAGTCTATTATATTTCAAAACTTTAATGAAAGCCTACAGTGACATAACTTGATTCACATCTTCAGGAGTGATACTTACTTCAATTCCATATTCTCAAATACTCTAATCACCAAACCAAGTAGAATATATACATGGATTGGCAGAAAGAATGACATCGGTCACTGGAGTTTTGGATAATAAAGAACATATGTGGTTGCGTTTATTAAACATGCTAAATTAATCACAGAACCATTTTGCAACCCTAAGATATGCACTGCTCTCATTTGTAACATACTTCATTTTTAAATGGAGTTCTATAAAGAATAATCAGATTAATTTTAAATGCCACTATAAATCAAATGTTCATAATTCCATAAAATCATCGATCATGATCTATGATAACTAGAATATAGCCCCAAATTAATGCACATGTATAAACTGCCCTATAGCATGTTTTGAGTCATAAGAAATTATTTAAAGAGCTACTTCCTGACAATTTTGTTTACAGATCAGAAGAAACAGCAGAAAAATTTGCATTTGCTTGTCCTTGGAATTTTTTTTTTGGCATCAACTTCCTTAAGAGACTGCATTCCTTATATGTGAAATATTTTAGAAAATACTTTAGTCATCTACCATACATTCTCAAAAGAATCTATTTTTAGAAGTCAGAGGATAAGGCGACACAAAAAGAAGACACGAAGCCTTGAATGTCTAACATAAATTAATTGGCAGGGAGGAGGCAAGCCAACCTGAATGATGGCGATACAGAGGTCCAAGAGCCTTCTACTCAAGTCTGACCTCCTTGCAGAGCTTAAAAGGAGGGAAAAGACAGTAACTGGGAGGCGCTCCTGTGGCTGAATTCTGTTTCAATTCCACACTTGTGCATATAACTAAGACCCTCTCCTGAGACCTCAGCAGCAATAGCAGAGATCTATTATTGTTTCTGAGGGTTTATATCAGATAAGGATTATCCTCTAGACTATTACACCATCTTATTACTGACCTGCCCTTGGGCCCATAGAAGCCTTATTCTTTTTCCTGGGGAATTCAAAGTCAGTAATCATGGGTTATATGCTCACCAAAGTCATTTTAAATTTGAAATATTCAGGCCAGGAAAAAGAAAAAAGGTTACTTTTTAGATTTCAGAGAAGAAAGAAGTTCATTTTGAAAAATAGCAATTTTCATAGCAGGAGATATAGTGGAAGTTCGCTGCACTTGCTGGAAAGGAAATGCTGGTTGGTAATAAAAAGTAAACTTTCTCTTTGCTCTCTTCTTTATAGTCCATCAGGAGCAAGATCTGTGGACTCTCTAAATCTCTAAATGGGGTCTTCACATTTCATTTCCATTATAAATCTAGAGCAGGCAAGGCAAGGCACAAATCTGAAATACATTAGAAATAGTGTTTGCCAACTCTGCCAAATATTAAGCTGAGTGTTTAATGTGTGCAAACATATTTAAAACTCACCAAGTCATGTTGGGTGTCTTGGAGAACTAATCTGTCTAAGCAAGGGTCAGAATCAAAGTTTAAGCCAGATCTATCAGATTTTAAAATCATAATCTCTCCTTTAACTGTCTAGACAAAAACTGAAAAGGCCAGAGAGCAGATTATCATAGTCAGGAAAGAATTCAACTAATAATACACAAAGTCTCCTCTCACAGTCTCTGTGACTTTAGTGTCTGGTGACAAGAGTCAATACAAAAATGAAATCATCAAAAATATTTTACTATTTTATTCAATAGTATGTTTTTAGTTTGTATAGAATTCAAAACTTGATTTGGAGATAATTACAAGAGAGAATTGAACTACTAAAGAAAATATACATAGAGAAAGTCTATGTAAAAGTAATGCCAATCTGAATCTAAAGAGAAATAATCTGCCTCTAATAAATTCAAGCATTATTACAGGATCATTTATTTGCCATCATTGGAATTCAGGGTTGAAATAATATGTAGTCTATTACCGACCGATTCTGAATGGTAAACTGAAAATATCACATGGCTTCTCTCTGAGGTGCAAAGTTCCTAGCAAAGGTTTTAGAGAAGCAATACTAATGTTATAGCTTAAGTAAAGGACCGTATTGCTGGGTGCAGTGGTGTATGCCTGTTATCCCAGGTCTTAGGAAGCTCAGACAGGAGGATCGCAGGTTCGAGGCCAGCCTGGGCAACTTAGTGAGACTGTTTCAAAATAAAAAGGGTTAGGGGTGTAGCTCAGAGGTAGAGTGCCCAGGGTATAATCCCCAGTACCGAGGGGGGCGGAGGAGGAGGAAAGGACCATTTTATACATTATAGGAGTTTATTAAATGTCAGAACTAACAAGATATAAATAAAATAACCAATATTTATTGATCACTCATTTTGTACCAGGCACTAGAACCATACATTTACTAATTCAGTCCACACAACAACATTATCTGTTATATATTACTACTTTCCCCATTTTATAGAGGAAACTAAAATTTAATCTTATTTAAAAATGCCCTAATCATACTGAAATCAGAATAGTATAGTGATATGTGCATATCCACATTTATAGCAGCACAATTCTCAATAGCCAAATTATGGAACCAACCTAGGTGTCTACCAACAGATGAATGGATTACAAAATTATAGGATATACATACAATGGAATTCTACTCAGCAATAAAGAAGCTCTCATATGTGGAAGCTAAGGAGTAATTGGGATACTAGAGGAACTTTAGATAATGGAAGAGAAACCCCAGTGGAGAGAAGGAGGTAGTCCAGGGCAGGTTGTATATGTGTGTGTGTGTGGAGGGGGGGGATTAACAAAGGAAGCACTTCCACTGAAGTTATGTACATATTTGAGAATACCAATGACAATCTCAATATCATGTATGGGGAAGGAGAGAAAATGGGGAGGGAGCCAGGGGGAAATTCACCAAGTGCTGTGTGCATGTATTCTGCTATCACTCTACATTATGATGTGAGACTACAATGCACCAATAAAAGTATATTAAAAAATTAAAAATGCCCTAATAATAACTTTGCAAATGACAGTATCAAGATTTGAAACCAAGTAATAATATGTATTCAAATCCCTTACACTATATTATCTTCATAATATTTAGTATATGAACTCAACTTCTGATAGTTACTAGAAGGAGGTGTTCAGTAAAGAAGGCAATAGATAAGCAAAGGTATGTTTAGAACTGCAAAATATTAATAATATATTCAGTCTCATCTCTCCTTCCTCTGAAAAATTGTTTCCTGTTCCTTTGTCTATGTAATAATCAAATAAATTATTTTATATAGAATATATTCCATCCCTATGAACATTAGATACTCACACTGTTGATAAAATATATTGCTCAAATTTTATCATAAAGAGCATTATCAATCAACCTATTTTCCTCCCATTTCTTAGTTGGTCCCTTTTTCAGGAATTCTTCACTATGAATTCCTCACTCATACATACAATCTAGGTACCCTCTAAAATATATATCTTTATATACATACATATAGTTGCTATAAAATTTATTCTTCATACAAAACTTGTCCACTTCAATATTTTTTGTTTATGTTATAGTCTGAACAAGCTCTCTATACTCTATCCATTTCACTCTGTGCATATTGAACTCTAAATTTTACAGTTTTTGACAATGACTTTTACACAGAGGAAATAGGGGGTTCAATTCAGTTTTGTTATGGTTTGGATCTGGACTGTCCCCTAATGTCTCATGTTTCCCCTGTGTAGCCATGTCCAGAGGTGGGGCTTTGGGGAAGTGATTGGTCCATGAGGGCCCTCACCCATCCATGGGTTCATCCAATGATGGCTGCATGAACTACTGAGAGGTGGGACCTAGTTAGAGGAAGGTTAACTAGTTAGGTCACTGGGAGCATGCCCTAGAAGAGTTTATCTTCTCCCTGCCTCTTCCTTCCCCACCCCACCCCTCCTCTCTTTGCACTTCCTGGCTGCCTTGAGCTGAGCAGCTCTCCCTCACCACACCCTTCCGCCATGAAGTTCTGCCCCACATCAAGCCCAGAGCAATGGAGCTGAACAACCATGGACTGAGACTTCTGAAACTGTGAGCCTAAATAAACTTTTCCTCCTCTAAGTTGTTGTTGTCAGTTAGGTATTTTGGTCATAGACAAAAAGCTAACACAAGTCTCTAATTTCCAACTCTTCCTCCATTATGGTTTTAATTTAATTTAATCTTATTCTATACTTCTGTGCTTCTTTTTTTTTTTTTTGTGGTACCAGGGATTGAACCCAGGAGCATTCTACCTCCGCACTACACCCCCGGGCCTATTTTTTATACTTTATTTTGAAACCGGTCTCATGAAGTTGAACTGGAAAATATTCCTAGAAAATGAAAAGCACTTTCCACCAATGATTGAATAAGCAAAGGGGTTTTCATTGAACAAAGAAGAAAAAAAGAAAGTGCTATAAATTAAGAATAATAATAATTAACACTTATTGACCTTACTGAGTGCCCAGGTACTTTTACATGAAATGACTCATTTTGGTCACCAAACAATCTTATGAAAACTATCACCACTATTATCTCTACTTAAAAGAAAAATAAATTGAGGCACAGTTACTTTCCAATGTTATTCAACTAACTAGTGAAGACAATATTTAAACCTAAATAGTTTGGCTCTAAAGTCAGCCTTACTTAACCAGCATACTATGCTGCCTCTCAAATTTCATATATTAACATCGTCAACAAATAACATTATAAAACACAGCCCTTTTAAGAGTGTTTATTATAAAAAAATGCATGTGCTTAGATCTAGAAATTCAAAGAGATTTAAAAAAGATTGGAATACATTTGAATATTAAGATAAAAATTCTAGAGCATTGCTATTTTTGTTGTGGTTCCAATGTGAAAGAGTTTCTAAGTAAAAACAATGTGATATAGAATGCAACACCTTAATTAATTTTATCTTAATAATTTCCTTCACTTAAAACATTATACAATGACTTAGGTTGCTAATATACATTTGTTAGCCAGTATCAGATGAAATATACACAAAGAAGAGAATATTTAAACTTTCATAAAGCAAAAAACTTAAGCAGAATTTATTCATTTGCTGACCAATATTAACTGAGCACCTACTGTGTTTATGAAGCATGCCAAAAGACCCAAAAGGAAGAAAATAGCTCTATCCTTGAGTTTTTTTCAATTGAAAATAGGTATTTCAAAATTATAATAAATGCTGAGAACTATAATAGAGTATGTTGTAGACTTGGGAAGACCAAGAAAGCAGAGCAATATCTTTGCCTATATTTTGCGTGGGAAAGTACAGAAAAGCCTTCACAGAGGCAGTGACATTGAAAAATGAATGTGACTTACCAGGTGAGACACTGGAATTGGCAGGCATAGAACATTCCATTGAGAAAGGAATAGATGAAAGGACATGGTGTATTCAGGGAATAGCCTGGGTCTTGGGTTTGTAAGGGCAGGTAGGAGGCTGGCAAGACTACAACGTTAAGGGAGTTGGACTTTATGCAGAAACCTACTGGATGCATGTAGGCCAGAAGACATGGCCCAATCTGTTTTAGAAACCTCATTCTGGCCTCAGTGTTTCTGATGCAGTCACACTGTGGGGAGAGCTGAGGCAGAGACCAGTAAGTAAGTGATTGAAGTGGTTTAGCCAAAAGATGGTGGTATGTTTCAGATCTTAAATGTCCCCCCAAACACAATGAGTTAAAGGCTTGGTTGCCAACCTATGGAATTATTGAGAAGTGGTAGAACTTTAGGAGGTGAGGAGTGGTGGAAATTAGGTCACTGGGGGTATGTCCTTGAAAGGGATCTTGGGACCCTGGTACCTTCCCCTCTTTCTGCGCTTCCCTGTCATCATGAGGTGAGCAGCTCTGCTCTGCCAGGCACTTCATGCCATGATGTTCTGCCTTGCCAAAGGCCCAAAAGTAATGGAGCAGCTGGGCGTGGTGGCGCACGCTTGTAATCCCAGGACTTGGGAGGCTGAGACTGGAGGATCGCAGGTTCGCGGCCAGCCTCAGCTACTTAGTGAGGCCCTCCACAACTTAGTGAGACCCCGTTTCAAAATAAAGAATAAAAAATAGGGCTGGGGGTGCAGCTTAGAGGTAGAATGTCCCTGGGTTCAATCCCCAGTACCGCAATAAATAAATAAATAAATAATGGAGCCAGCAGACCATGGATGGAAACCTCTGAAACTATGACTCAAAATAAATGTTTTCTCCTTTTAAGTTGATTATCTCAGGCATTTTGTCACAGTAACAGAAAGCTAACACAGATGGCAAGGGTCTGAGCCAAGACAGTAGTCAGGTAGAGATTTAATGGCAAGATGACTTGCCATAACTTCTTCCTTCTGTTCACAATCCCTCCTAAATGTTAGAAAAGGAGAGTGTCTTACAGACTCCTAGGTAACAGGCCCAAATTCCCTTTAGAGTAATATGCCCCTAGAGTCATCAGTAGTCAGGTTATACTATATTTTTAAGATGAAATATCTAAAAATCTACCAAAGTCTGTACCTCACTTCACAATTGGGAAACAAATTAAGCTACACATTCAGTAAAGATAAAATTGCTAATGAAAAGCAGAGTAAACTTTTCACACTAACAATTGTATAAATATGCCTAGGAGTACAAGAAATATACACACTTATTTGCTTCTAAATCTACACTGTGTAAGTATTTAACTGTCTTGGTTTTGTTATAATACTTTCAGCATTCTTAACTTTAAGAACCTTTATATAACTGTGTAGCAGGAGTACATGTAATGTACAAGGACCCAAAGTCTCTTTATTTCATATAGCATATAATCCATCTGTTTTAAGTCAAATTCTACATTAAGTTTTACAAATCTTGGTAACCTTGACTATTCCAAGTGAACTTTACCAAATATGGAATACCTTCAGAGGCTTTTTTTAGCACAGATTATCTCACCATGAGGTTTTAAAAAATATGATTTTATCTTTCTTCAGTCAGAGACAAAATTCTCCAGTAAAACCTCATAGAATTCTATCTTGTACTGTCTATTCTATCTTTTACTATCTGACATTTTCCATTGAATCAAAGCAATAGTTTCTTTTGCAAATATTTAAATATTACAAGTTTCACTCCTGTGTTGAATATACTTCTTTGAAGGACAACATGATCGCAATATCCTACCTAATGCTTGATTAATATAGTAGCATACTACTGTGCTTTTTTTTTTTTTGCGGTACTAGGGATTGAACCCAGGGGCATTCTACCTCCGAGCTACACCCCCAGCCCTATTTTTTATTCTTTATTTTGAAACAGGGTCTCACTAAGTTGCAGAGGGCCTCACTAAGTGGCTGAGGCTGGCTGCGTACACAGATCCTCCAGTCTCAGCCTCCCAAGTACTGGGATTACAAGCGTGCGCCACCGCACCTGGCTACTGTACCTTTTTAAATACTACTTTTTATAAATTCTTGCTATGCTTTGAATGTATACTCTCCAAGATTTGTGTATTGCCAATACAACAGTATTAAGTGTTGGGGTCTTTAAGAAGTGATTAGGTCATGAGGGTTTCTCCTTTACAAATGGAATTAAAGCGCTTATAAAAGAGTCCTCGCACTGCATTCAGTCAGCTTGCCCTTCTGCCTTCTGCCATGTGAGGTCACATCAAGAATTCCCTCACCAGACTCCAAATGCCAACACTTCAATCTTAGACTTCCACCTTTCAGAACGGAGAGAAAATAAATTTCTGTTCTTTATTAATTACACTCTATGGTATTCTGTTATAGCAGCATGAAATGGAATAAAACAAAATCTCAGTATTTATTTGAATGTTCTGAAAAGTTATAAACTCTAATGGTAATAAAACCTGATCCATATATGTAAACATATTTAAATATATTTCAATCAGCTGGTTAATTGGCTTTAATTCACCAATCTCTTAGATCTACCTCTTTACATATCATTATTATTATTAAGATTAAAAACTACATTTAATCTAGAGATACTGAATCGTGTTGTTATATTACAATGTCATTTAAGTAGGTAAACATCATTGTGTTGTAAAAAGAAAGAGGCCTTCACTATTTCACTCTGGGCAAGGGGAAGGTCTTGAGCCTGGGCTAGTCTAGCAGCAATGAGAGACTCTAGTCTGGGGCTTGTGATAGTGTGACTTGTCTCTGCCTGTTCTTATCATCTTGTTCTTCACTGTGCCATCTGCCAAGCTCCCATGCAAAGATCCAGAGTCACAAAGCTTCCCTTCTCTTTCCTAATAACCTCATCCTCTAGCCTTCACAAGTAACCTCATTTCTACTTTCCCAGAATGAAATCAATCAATAAATAATGAACCCTTTTGGGAAAAATCATCACATCATAAGATGATCTTCAATTATTTTAAAATGCAGTCATATGCAAAGTTAGAAATATCACCAAAAAAAAGGAAGTAAGTAAGACAAATCTTACTGGGATATATACAGGCCAGGTCATCTATTTTCTAGGCTTTTAGTTAGTAGTTTTAGTTAGCAGAAATTTATGACACTCATTCAAGAAAGTTCAGCTTGGTGGACGACCAAAGAGAACACACAGGTATGAATGTGCATGTGGTTGTGTGTGTGTACCTACATGTCCTTATTCCTTAAAATCCATCTGCATGTGTGAAAAGTGTATATTAGGTCATATCTATTCACAACAACAATGGTATTTTTGTTGGAATTAATATAATAGTAATATGGTATTTATTTTCCATTTCTTTGTGTTCAAGTAGAAATTTGTGACTAGTTCAGGAAACTACTAGCTTTATAAATTCCTCATTGTAGCCGGGTGTGGTGGCGCACGCTTGTAATCCCAGTACTTTGGGAGGTGGAGACCAGAGGATCTGGGTTTGCGGCCAGCCTCAGCTCGCTCGCTCTCTCTCTCTCTCTCTCTCTCTCTCTCTCTCTCTCCCTGTCTCTCTAGTGAGGCCCTCCACAACTTTGTGAGACCCGGTTTCAAAATAAAGTATAAAAAAATAGGACCAGGGGCATAGCGCGGAGGTAGAACGCTCTTGCGTTCAATCCCCGGTACTGCAAAAAAATAAAAATAAAAATAAAATAAATTCCTCGTTGTAACAGAATTTACCAAGTGAGGCAAAAGCAGACTCAAAGTAGCAGGCTTTCAAAATAAATTTCGCCTTTATCATTACTTTTCCCTTTTTGCTCCTCCACTCCTGAGGGAAGCTCTGCTACAGACTGACAAGCTATTGAGTACACTGCTGAGTTCACCTTCCTTTCCATAGGCTAATTTGACATAGTCGTAATGACAGTTAGTACTTTGAACTTATTTGGGAAACCTTAAGCTAATTAAAATCTGTTAAATATATACTGGTATTCCTTCTGAATATCAAATATTGCATATAGTCTTTATCCTAATAATCTTCTTTCTAGAAGTATAGCAGAATGCCTATCATAAAACACATACTCATTTGCTGAATGAATAATGGCTTGGAAAAATTATCAATGAGAAGCATAAAAATTAACAATAAATGTTGTGAATTATCTGTAATAAATCTACAAACTCAGACTCAGATACATATTTTAAACATCTGTGATAACTATCTATTTTTCTGGGGAAGCTAGAAGGGCAAGGTTCAATGATAGTAGGAATGACTTCCCCTCTCAAACTTGAACCACCAGGGAAGTTCTTAAAATCAAAGCTTTCCTCAGACTCTCACCAAAGCATGAGCCAGAAAAATGGCCATTTCCAAAGGGATAGAAATTTCTATACAAAGTAGACAACAGCCTAAGAAAAGAAGAAACATATGTGGTAC